>CM077158.1:9683440-9839042 GCA_039583875.1 Platanthera guangdongensis
AAAAGCATGATTGAAGCTTACTTCTTAGCAGCTGCATCTATATTTGAATCTGACCGGTCGATTGAGCGGCTAACCTGGGCTCGAACCGCCGTGTTGGCCGAAGCAGTCTCCTCCTTTTATAGCCGCTATACCGCCGGCGACAAGATCATGCCAAGTTTCTTAGAGGGCGTTCTCGCTCGCCCACAAAACCTATGGTAATAATCTCTAACTAGCCTCACCTGTGTGGGTGTTCACGAACCAAATCAAATCAAATATCTCTTCAATCAAATCCGAATTCGTCATGAAATGCAGTGATTCAGATTCATATTCGTTCCAATATTTGAATTTGGATTCGTACCAAAATCATGCATTCAAATTTTCAAATTTGAGTTCGAATTTTGATTCGTATTCACTTCAAATGAAGGACCAAATCGATATTGATCAGGCAGTCAAGATCTTTTTAAATACGATATAGATATTGCTATTATCCACAAACTATTCGTGAATTTGTCCATAAAAATAATATTATTCAGATTAAGATTAAAATGTCATCTGAATCCAAATTTAGATTCAAATTTGGATGCAAATTAAAAAAAAATAGAATTTTAATCGAATTTTCACGATTCAATTTTCCGAATTATTCACAATCCTACTCCTATGTTTTATACATTCTAAATTGAATCCAAAGTAAAGATTCCAAAATTGAATGCTAAAGATATTAATGACTAATAACATCTATTTGGACCCAGGCCAGAATTGAACCGAACCGGGGAGACACCAGTGGACCACATTTTGGGCATGCTCTGCCTCCCAAACACCATGCCGGTGCGCAAGAAGCTGCTGACCCAGGCGTTCCGCCGCCACCTCCGACGGGCTGTAAGCTCTCCACCTTGCATGTGTGGGTCCCATTTAAATATTATTAATATTATTATTTTGCACACTCTTCCAATCATCAATTGATTCCGGGTTGGATTTATATTTTCTAATACTTCATTTGTTGATATATTTTTTTTCATTGGGGGATAGTGGGTGGAGTGGCTGCTGAAACTGGAGGAAGGAGAGAGTGTGACGGGTTGGTCGGTGCGGGGGGAAACATCATTGCTATTAATCCGCACGATTGAGCTTTGTGCCGGGCGGACCGAGCCCGAAGGCGATGCGGCTCGACTGGAGTACGCTTACCTGGCCCGACTCGCTGCCTCCATCTGTAGTCGGCTACAAGTCTGCATGTGGGTCCCCGAGGTACGTCTAGTTTTACTTCATGAGTTCACTCAAATATGTCATTTCCATTCTTTTTGGCTCTTTGTTTTGAATGCTTGGAGCAATTTGTTCTTGGATCTATTTTTTGGCATGTGATAAGTCTGATTGGTGTGAGAGAAAAAAAATATAATAAGATGGAGGCAACATATTTACATGAAATAATAACTTTGTACATCATACAAAATGTAAGTAGAAACGTACTTTAAAATATGTATATGCTCTCAAGAAATTGTGCAATAGAAAACCTAAATTCTAAATGAAAATGTGAGGAACCAAAAATAGGTTTGAGTTAGATGTATTTTTGCGGAAATGAGGGTAAACGAGTAGAAAAGACACATATTTACGTGATTAACTTCAAGATGGGCTATGAACACCCGGCATCAGCAGTCTGTTTTTCAATAAATCAAGAACAGTGGGCAATTATAGGCCAAGAAATACTTGTCTTCCATGGAGGACAATGAGGCCAAAGAAGACATTATTGTTGCGGATCGGAAAGGGAAGTTTTATTCTCCCCGCGTAAGTATGATTTTTTCTATTTTCCACTTTTGATGTCTTGTAGCCAACTTTACCTTAGGATACATTCTCTCTCAAATATTTGAGAATACACTATAGTTCAAGATGGGCTATGTCTTGTTTCAATGACTTGGAATGAAACTGTAAGAAAAGACATGATGTACTTAGATATTAGTGAGATTATGACTAAAGATAGGACGCAATGACGACAAAGGATCCATATAGCCGACCGCACTATAGTGAGGTAAAGGCTTGAGTGTTGTTGTTGTTCACTATCATTAAGTTTTTTTTCGCTATGCTTCTAGATGAGTTAACTGCTAGATATTTGCAAAAAAAAATTTTAATTTCTGCTTACAATTATTTTGAACCCCATTGTCGCTCGCCCCGCTCCTCATCATGAAGATCTAAGAATGTTTATCTTATACACATTTATAATCTCCTTGTTTCGGGTCATCGGTTTTCCTTGAGTCTTGAGAATCGGACCGCCTTAGCTTGAAATTGGATCGGGTGCACAAACAGTCAATGAAAAATAGCAGCAAAAGACAAAAGTTTTTTTTGACATGGAACCTGAAAACGGTGAAAAACAACGTGATCAGATCTGTGTCGGGCCAAAATCCATTATTTTGCTTGATATTACAAGAGTTAAGACAATTTCTCGGAGGGTGCCAGACCACCTCTTCGTTACAAGTGCAAAATATGACAACAGTGGAAAAAAACTAAGTTCTTGGAGCCTGCATTTGAGCGCTCTTGTTGGGAAGAATCGCTAAGTTCACGGAGCTACGATGAAAGCGCTCCTGCTGAGTCAGAGCTTTGATGAGAGCGCTCCGGTTAGGAAGAATCGCTAAGTCCATGGAGCCTTGATGGAAGCGCTGCTGCTGAGTCGGATCCTTAAAGTGAGCGCTCGTGCGGAGAAGAATGTCGAGCTTTGGAAGCCTCCGGATGCCTTTGCGCTAGAGGTGGAGCGGAGCGAATCCCAAGTGGAGAAACGATCTAAGTCTCATGTTATCGTCGGAAAACCTCAGAGCTCTTTATAGCCTCTGGAGTTGCTTGTCTTCGAATGAACGCATGTGGACCTTTTTATAGTTTTCTGGAGCGATATCCTGATAATTGCGTCGGAGCGGAATTTGTGCTGGCGAATGACGTCGCTCCATTTTGATCACTTGGATTACCAATTTTAACGAAACGACGAAAGTGCCCCCCCCCCCCCCCCCGGGCGGTTCAAGCGGTCGGGCAGGGTGCCCTACGGCGTCCTCCAGCGCTCGCACATGCGCGCGCTTGTGCGCAGGGAGCGCATGCTCTTGGCCAGGAGGGCACGCTCGCTCGCGCGCAGGGGGCACAGGCGCTCGCGCTTGCGCAGCGCGTGTGCTTACGCGCTGCGCGTGCGGGGGTGTGCTGTCCCTGGGTGTCCGTGTTTCATTCCTCCCCTTCTTTTAGGGTGATTTTTGGGGCTCTAGGTAAGTGCGGCTTGGTGCGCGCGATTCGTTCGAACGGGTTTGCTTCCATTCGTGTCTTTGGTCAAAATCTCTCCTGTTTGACTAAAAAAATTCAGGGGTAACCTCATCAAAAGCACCCAATTTTTTGTGGGTCGTGATCCACCAAGCAACAAGCTCGGATATTTCTAAGCTTGGTCACTTTGTTTTAGGGTTGTGATTCTCCGTTGAGTGGATTGCCCTTGTCTTTGGTGTTTTGCGGGAGGGGTGGTGTACTAGCATGACTTGTTGTCGGCTTTGAAGGCTCCGCGGTGGATTCCTAAATTGCAAGTCTCGCAGGCTGATTGCTCGTACGCCGCCTTTGCTCTCTTTGCGGCGCTCGCACCGCATTGTAGGTACAACCCTCTGCTTTGCACTTCGTGTGCTGCTTTGGTGTGGAAGCGGGTTTTTTTCGCGTTCCTATTTGTTAAATTGCTTGAGTGTGGCGCCATGCGCTGATTTGAGTAGTTGTTGCTGGGCGCTCGTGCCAGTGGTGGATTCCTGGACGTGAGGTGGAGGGACCAGCGGATCCGTTCTTTCTAGTAGATTCGAAGGGACTCTGTGTCGGTTCTCGCACGGAAGCATAGATGAGAAAATGTTAACAGTAATATGTCTGTTTACCAGTTAAACAAGTAAAATCATCTTTAACTGTGAACTCACACAAATCATAAATAGGCACATCAAATAGGAGTCATCCAACCCATCAAATTGGAAATACAAAAAAAATGTCTAAAACAAAATAATAAATCCTAGAGTTGGTAGGTGAGACTGGTGAGTAGGTCATCATAAAATCATCAATATAAATCAATAACAGGCACATCGACCATATCTTCATCACCAATAATCACATCTTCCTCATCACCCCCACTGACATCTTCATCGTCATCTCATTCACCCTCACTAATATACTTAGTAATATCGAGATCACTGTGCCTTAGGGTGAGATCTTCGACTTCACCTACAATTAAGGAATTTAATTAAATGAGTTTTTGATATTTGATAGTTGATACTAAAAAGTGAAAAATTGAATTTTGGTATATTCATCAAAAAATTCTTATAGATCTTCTTTTCCTATATGACCATCCATTAAACATAATGATGCAACCAACTTTTCTCCATTCCGCCTTGTACTCCTCTAGTAATTGTAAAGTTTTGTCCACCTCTTGTTTCAGGTATTTAACTTTGATGTCATTATAAAGAGGTTTCATTCTGGGGACATGTCGGCTGATCGCTTCGATCATGCTTATGAATTCCGTGTTCTTCACGCAATTGAAGGGAATTACACTTGTATAGAAGAAACGCGCAATTTTTTGACATGCTCTTTCACGCGCATCTTTTTTGAATATATGACTAATTGTTGATTGACTTGTCTTTCTCACAAAAGCATCCATTGGCTCTTTCCCTTTGATTTTTTTACTATACCCAACTCACCCAAACCATCATCAGAGGCAACTGTGGATTCCTCAATATCTCTTTTCTTCTTCATAGTGTCCTCTCCATGAGCTTGAAGATTTCTCAAAAATTGATTTCTCATATTTTCGGGTACTTTGGTGCAAGCATCCACGTTGAACTTTGCCTCTGCTAAATGATATTTCAACCTGTATATTCCACTAGATCTAATGACTACACAATATTTGCACTGTACTTCTTTTGATTGTACTGTCAATTTCGATCTCTTGCTCCCAACCTGTATCACTTCTAGCACCGGTTGCATTTTTTTCGACACTTTTTACTAATGAGATTTGAACGAGAAGGTGCAGAACCCGAAACAGACATCTAGATAATAAAACAATTTAACTAAAATAGAAATAAAACAAATACACTTTTTCAAGTAGTTAATGCACTGATAAACCTATTAAAATTAGGAAATAGTAAACAAATACACTCTTCAATTAGGAAGATTGTGCATTAGCTACCAAAAAGAAAACTAATGAATATCAAAATTCCAAAAGCTGAAGCACTGAATTTCATGCAATAAGTTAAAAAGTTGATCCAACTTATATTTCTGAAAGAAATATAAATCAACATTATGATACGTTTAGATGCTTAAAATATGAAATTTGTTAAATAAATGGTAAAAAAATCATTACTTTTCATAGCATCATTTCATCTTAAGAGATACGAAATGAATACTGATCTGAAATATATGCTTTAGTAACTCTAATATCAAGATATTTGAACCTATTCCTGCAATAGACTAGCATCATTTCATCTTTAGAGATATTTGAACCTATCCAAGTGCTGTATAGACTAGTATATTGTACCATAAATTTATAGTAGCTTATTGTACCATAAATCTATATGTTTAACAGTCCCTTTGCAAAATAACAGCGCAAAAAGAGCAAAGTGCAAACACAGATCTTGAAAGTGGAAACTGAAATACTTACCTTGAGGTCTTGGAGTTCGGATTCCGGACGAAGGTGGCTACCGCTGACGTAGATCTGGAGCAAGATTCCGAGGCAGAAGAAGAAATCAAAATCAGAAGGTGAAGAAGAAGGAGAAGAAGAAGACCTAAGAGAGGAATAAGGTTTCCGTCGGGAGCGGAAATAGTTGTCGGGACTCGGAAATAGTTGTCGGGACTCGGAAGTAACTGTCGGGACTCGGAAGAAGAAGAAGAAGACCTGGGAGCGGAGCGGAATAGGATTTCTGTCGGGAGCGGAAATAGCTGTCGGGACTCGGGCAGAAGAAAAAGAAGACGAAGAAGAATCAGACCTGGGAGCGAAGCAGAATAGGGTATCCGTCGGGAGCGGAAATAGCCGTCAAGTCTCAGGAAGGCGAAATAGGGTATTACCGAGCACGGGGTTGATTTTTATGAATTGATCGAGATAGTAGGATCGGAATTGGATCGCGATCCTACCGATCCTACGATCCGGATCACGCTCCCGATCAAAAGAGGCTGATATCGATCCAGTTTGCGATCCAGATCAAAATTCAGAATCCGGATCGTCGGATCGTGCTATCATGCGATCCTACGATCCAGATCGCAATCTTGACAACCTTGATTCTAACCTGTGCATTGCTTTTGCGACGACGGTGGTAGCCTCGTGTCGTGCTTCGACGTATGTAGCGGCCATGAAGACGTTTTCTGGCTTCAAGCCGTGCGTGTTGCAGTGATGTAGAAGTATCTTCGACGTGTTTAGAGGCCATGGAGACGTTCTCTGGCTTCAAGCTCTGCATGTTGCAGTGATGTAGAAGTATTTTGCACTTTGTGCTCCTTGCTCGTTGTGCGCTATCACTGACCATGGTTTTCCCGAGCGTTAATTGCGGGGACTTGTTGCTCAAGAGTGATGAGTGGGGTCATCTGCCCCCCTCTCCCTTGACGGTGTAGACGGATTTATAGTCTGTTCTTTATCGGATGATGTAGGAGGATTTGGGATCCGCCCAGGGGAGGAACCCGGAGGAGGACTTGGTGCCCGTTTCTTTCTATGAGAAGTTGAAGGTCCTCAGTTCTACTTTTATGAGGAATCATCGGAGGACTTGGTGCTTGTTTCTATCGAGAGTCGAGGCAGAGCCGTTCGAGGCGGAGGCCAGGTTAGTGTGGCCCGAGGAGGACAAGCGCGTTGCTGCGCTCTGCCTTTGCTGCGGGGGGCGCAACTTAGCCCGTTAGCTTGCCTCCTTCTTGTGATACATCCCCGGGGGCGTCACGGAGGTGTTTTCTTATTTGAGTTGTAAAAAATTGTGAACCGCGGGAACCAGGAAACAAGGCGCAGGAACACCCCAAACAAAACCAAGCCAAGTAAACCAGATGCACTAGAAGATCAAGAAACCTTGTTCTATCAACAATCTTTACAAGACGAGGTATACATGGCGAGACATGATTCATCGATGTTTCCGATGAAAGCAAAAACAAGAAAGTACAATCTAGCCGCGCGGCCTCAAGGAGTAACCGCCAACCCTGCCGAGCTGCCTACGGAGTCCGCTGAAGCCGCCAAGTCGCCAGACCGCAACCTAGCCACGCGGACAACCCGTTATTCCAAAGCTGAAGAACTCTGTTCGTTGATCCACATGCTGCCTAATCGCGAGGTCGCTTAGCCGTCAGATCGCCGCGAACAGTTGCTGCCGAACAGAACAAGTCGCTAGAAGCGGACAACTTATTGAATAGGGAGAAAGTTGCCGAAGAAAGAAGACCACTTGGCCGCAAGCCGCGACCTACTGCTAACCGCCGATTGCTAACCGCAGAGTTCGCACTGATCCCTGACCGAAGTCAGAACCAAGTATCTGGCTTCTCAGCGCTGTCCGCACAACCTGCACAACAAACACCGGTCAATCCTTCAAACTACACGAACACGAAATCCTGTCCACAGTAACCACCTGAGCTCACTTACTGTTCATTCGGATGTAATGTTGATGTGATAGGGAGTCTTATTTATAGGCGCGGAGAGGAGTGTGATTACCGCCCTAGCCAATAGAATCTCCACCCTATCTCGCGGCGAGCACTGAGTGTATCCGCCAAACTGCGGACATAGTGCTAGTTCGCATTGTCGCCGCGACAAGCTAGACAGCCAGTTTGCCTAGATCGCACCACCAAGGTTGGATAGAAATCCTATCCATCTTGTCGCCATAAAGACAAGCCAGGACTTGTCCGCTACACCAGCAGACCCTGCGGACACACCACCAGTCCGTACACTAGAAAACACCGCTCCAGTCCGCACGCACCTGCGGACACTACTCCAGTCCGCACACTCCGAGCCCGCAACCAAAGCACATAAGGATGACAGCTGCCGAACTCGGCGGATAAAGAAAGCAGTCCGCACTAACCGCGCGATCTCCCGGACTGAGCACACCTGGACTTGGTACAGAACCAGACCAAGTCTATACCACCAGTCATCCCTGGTGCGAACACAACACCTACGGATACACAGACCAATCCACACAAAATGGCAGACTCCAGAACCAGTCTGAACAAACCGGCGAATTGCGCAGATAACCATATTATCCGCCTGGTTACCTCCAGGTAACAAACTGACTGCAACACTCTTGCCGACCTGACTAACCACTACCTCAGTCTGCGCGGACAATCCGCTCAGGCCGTCACTTTCAATTCAAAAAATTCAACATGAGTCCCGGTATCTCGCTGAATCGGAAGTGTTTTTTTCCCCTGGCTTGAACGCGCGTATTTGACGCGCCGTGTAGACTTTGCGAATGTCGTTGGGCGTGAAAGCCTGGAGATGATACCTAAGTTTATGTGAGGGGACGTTTTTCCCCATTTTCCTGGATGGCGCCGGAGGACTCAAGGTCTGTAGGGGGCTCGTGGTTTGTTCTTTTGGAGGTGACAAAGGATCTTTGTCCTCTTGCGGACTTGGGATCCATTTCTCTGTTGGTGGAGGCGTTTATCCTTTGTTCGATTTCTTCTTAGGATGATCAAAGACCGTTTCTGGTGGAGGCGATGAAGAACCTTCGTTTGTTTGCGTTTCAGGAGGACCTATGTCCGTTCAGGTGGAGGTAGCAAAGAACCTTTGTTCGTTTGTGCTTGACGAGGACCTGGTCCGTCCGTGTGGAGGTGGTAAAAAAACCTTTATTCGTTTGTACCTCAGGAGGACCGAGGTCCGTCCAGGTGGAGGTGGAGAAGATGCTTTGTTTGATCGCGCCTCGGGAGGACCGGGGTCCGCCTGGGTGGAGGTGGTGAAGAATCTTTATTCTTCCACGCCTCAAGAGAACCGAGGTCCATCCGAGTGGAGGTGGTGAAGAAACTTTGTTCGTTCGCATCACAGGAGGACCGAGGTCTATCCGGGTGGAGGTGACAAAGAACCTTTGTTCATTCACGTCTCAGGTGGACCGGGGTCCATCCGGGTGAAGCTACATATGGACCTTTGTTCATCTCTCCTGAGAGGTGCAGACAGACCTTTGTTTGTCTCGCCTTAAAGGTGCAAAAGGACTTTCGTCCATCTCGCCTGAGAGGTGCGGACAGGCCTCTGTTAATCTCACCTTAAAGGTGTAGAAGGACTTTCGTCCATCTCACCTGAGAGATGCAGAAGGGCTTTCGTCGATCTCGCTTTTGGGGGATCCATCTTATCGATATGCCCTGCAATGTGGGGGTGGGATGCCCTGTAGTGTTGGAGCGAGATTCCCTGCAACACAGTGGCAAAATGCCCTGCAGCGTGGGAGCGAGATGCCCTGCAATGAGGGGGCGAAACGCCCTACAGCGTGGGAGCGAGAACCCCGGGGTAAAATGCCCTGCAACGTGGGAGAGAGATGCCCTGCAACACGGGGGGAAAATGCCCTGCGGCTTGGGAGCGAGATGCCTTGCAATGCGGAGGCGAAATGCCCTGCATCGTGGGAGCGAGATGCCCTGTAATGCGGAGGAGAAATACCCCGGAGCCTGGGAACGAGATGCCCTGCTTCATAGAGGAGCCACAGTTTTTGCCAACTGGGGTCGATGTCAGTGTTTGTGGTTTTCACCCAAGAATCTTTCTTTGAGGAGATTTGTATGGTTGACGGAAATCAGAAAGCAGTTTCAATATTGTATAAAAATGGAACATATTAGCGTGCAAGTTCCATCTTGTGGCTTATTATGTTAAAGAAAAGAAGTATGAAGCTAAGACGTGGGCTCTACAGGCGATGTTAGGGGGAGGGACCCCTGCTCGTGGTCTCTAGCTCATATACTTCGGGTTGTCGTGCAACCCTTATCTGGATTATTTCTCTGCGGTGCGAGCTTGTTCGGGGTGGAGTCCTGCACAAATCTTTCAAGAAAACCGCGTCGGAGGCACTCGATCTCATCCTTCAACCGGTTTCATCCCTATGTCTTGTGGTTGTATCCGCGATGGAAGCTGCAATATTATGATTGGTTTCCTCTGCTTGGAGCAAGCGGCTCGGGCCTGCGAAGCTCATTGTTGTCTTGGATGGCAAGGAGCACGTCGGTTCGAGTGGTGTTCAAGGGAGTGTAGTCCTGATATAGATGAGTTCCTTGGTCCCGACAGAGATTCTCTTGACGCTCATCATGTCTCTTGGAATCTTGTAGTGACTCTGAATTCCTTTTCCTCTTTGAGCTTTCTTGGAATTGTCGTTAATGTGCTCCAATTACATCGTCTGCTGCAATTTTGAGCCTTGACTTGGAGGATGAGGTCAAGGTAGCTGGGCACCGTTTAACGCATCATCATGGAGTGAAAATTTACCGGTTGGAGTCCGCCGAGTAAAGTGTTGCGTAAGAACTTGTGGTTGACCCCTCAAATCTGTCGTGCTCCGCAGTGAAGCGGTGAAGGAAATCCTTAAGTGACTCTCTCGATCTGTCAGATCCCTGAGAGGTGCGTTGGGTTCAAACGATTCGCTTGTTGGCGATAAACTGATTCGCAAAAAGTTAAGTTGATTCTGCGAAGTTCTTGATTTCCCCCTCCTTTAGGGAGCGGAACCAGGTGTGAGCCTCTCCTTTCAGAGTTGTCGGGAATACTATACACAGGAGCGGATCGGGGCATTGTACATGCGCATGAAGGTTGTAAAGCGCCTGATGTGCTCCAAAGGATCGCCTGTCTCGTCAAACTTCTTGAAGTCGCAGAGCTCGTTCCCGCGAGGAACGAGATATGATAGGACCGGTGGAGCTAGCAGGGAGATGAGGTGGACGGAGCATTGCATGATTTCGCCTTTGTTCCCCCAGTGTCCATATTTCTCGTCAATCATGCATCTCACTTCCTTGCGAGTGAGTCTTCTATCGGTCAAGGCGACAACTTCCTTCGCCACATGAAAGTTTCCATGCACGTGTCGGGGATGCCCGTCGAGTAATGTGAAATGTGTGGAGCTATCAGTGCAGGAAAACTCATTTGTGACAGGATCCTTCAGGCGGACAGTATCTTTTCGGCATTATCCGACTTGGGATCTGCGGTGGTTGACCTCTAGGAGCGATATTCGCACTGGGAGCGCAGTGAGCTCTTAAGTTTCCTAGCAAGGTGAGCACCTTCGCATGACGCTCTCTTACCATACACCTGCATTCTTCCCCCGATGCTTGAGGTGTGGTGACGGTGGATCCACTTTGAAGCGAGGCGTTTCCCGTGGGCGATTTGGCGGGGGTTGGTCTGGCGCGCTCTTTTAGTGTCGCGCCACTGGCAATTTGTGTGCTTCTCTTCATCATTGTTGTTGGTCGAGCGTGCTTGTGCGTTACAAGCGTTGTTTTCATATTTTTGTTACAGAGTTTGGGAACACTTTTTCATAGAAAGCGCCAAACAATTGTGTGTCACCCATATTTTCCCCGATCTGGAGAATCATACCAACTTAGCTCAGAATTGGACTGGGTGCGCAAACAATCATAGCTGGATGGGTCGAATGTTCCTCGGTGGCGAGAAGGTTCCAACCCCGAGAGGATCTCCTCATCCAGGCTTCCACTAGCTGGATGTGTCGAATGTGCCTCGGTAGTAAGCTCTTGTCCTGAGAGGATCTCCTCATACAGGCTCCCACTAGCTGGATGGGTCGAATGTGCCTCGGTGGCGAGAAGGTTCCAACCCCGAGAGCATCTCCTCATTTAGGCTCTCACTAGCTGGTTGAGTCGAATGTGCCTCGGTGGAGAGAAAGTCCCACCCCCCGAGAGGATCTCCTCATCGAGGCTCTCACTAGCTGGTTGAGTCGAATGTGCCTCGGTGGAGAGCAAGTCCCACCCCCCGAGAAGATCTCCTCATCCAGGCTCTCACTAGCTGGTTGGGTCGAATGTGTCTCGGCGGAGAGACAGTTCCAACCCCCAAGGGGATCTCGTCACCCAGACTCCTGTTAGCTGGCATGGCAGGTTGACCCCTCGGAGAGGCCAAGTATTTTCGGTACCAAGGATGCTACACTCAGCGAATAAGTTGCGTTGGATGTTTCTTTCCGAGCGTGGAACACGAAGAGCGGGGATTGTGTACAACCCCGTATTCGCGGAATGGGCCCCCAAGCAGGGCGTAAGACTTGCTTCACAGTTTTAAGCTTTTTGAGGGTTTTGCATTCTTGGGGGTCAATTTAAGGTTAATCTGCATAATATACTAGTAAGGGGGAGAAAAATTTGCCGAGCTTACTAAGTATTTGGTGTACTCTTCAGGGGGTGGGTGCGGCGGGAGGCCGACACCCACCCAACTCACCCCTAGAGTACTCAACCTTGGAGTGCTCGCCCGTAGAGTACTTGCCCTGGAGTACTCGCCCCTGGAGTACTCGCCCCTGGGAGTACTGACCCTTGGAGTGCTCGCCCCTAGAGTACTCGCCCCTAGAGTACTCGCCCCTGGAGTACTCGCCCCTGGGAGTACTCGCCCCAGGAGTACTCGCCCCTGGGAGTACTCACCCCTGGAGTACTCGCCCCTGGGAGTACTCACCCCTGAAGTACTTGCCCCTGGGAGTACTCACCTTTGGAGTGATCGTCCCTAGGGTACTCGCCCTGGAGTACTCGCCCATGAAGTACTCGCCCCTGGGAGTACTCACCCTTGTAGTGCTCGCCCCAGGAGTACTCGCCCCTGGGAGTACTCACCCCTGGAGTACTCGCCCCTGGGAGTACTCACCCCTGGAGTACTCGCCCCTGGGAGTACTCACCCTTGGAGTGCTTGCCCCTAGAGTACTCGCCCTGGAGTACTATCCCCTTGGAGTACTCACCCTTGGAGTGCTCGCACCTTGGAGTGCTCGCCCCTAGAGTACTCGCCCTGGAGTACTCGCCCCTGGAGTACTCACCCCTGGAGTACTCTCCCCTGGACTACTCGCCCCTGGAGTACTCACCCCTGGAGTACTCGCCCCTGGAGTACTCGCCCCTCGAGTGCTCGCCCCTGGAGTACTCCCCCTGGGAGTACTCACCCTTGGAGTCCTCGCCCCTAGAGTGATCACCCTGGGAGTACTCACTCTTTGAGTACTCGCCCCTAGAGTACTTGCCCCTGGAGTACTGACCCCTGGTGGGCTGCGAATAGCTGTTCAGAACAGCGGAATTTGGCTGTTGGCAGACCAGCCCAGGATATTTTGGTAATTTCAAGAGTAGTGGAGGTTGGATATTTGCAGACGTTCCCAAAAAACTATAAATAGACCCTTAGGGGTGCCTTGGAGGGCATGACTTCTTGATTCTCTTTCTTCATCCTCCAAGGCACCTAGCTCAACATTGGCTAGTGAGGGGGAGATCACCAAGGTCTTCCGGGTGTGAGAAGAGACCTCCACGTTTGAGTCGAGGGTCTGTTCCTAGTTTCCTGAGCCTTTGGTCTGTGACATTCGCCTGAGTGTAGTAAGTATGAGGTCACCCCTTTTTAGGGACCCCGAACTCCACAGAGACCGATTTCTCGGTTTCAACAACATCGCTCCTGCTGAGTCGGAGCCTTGATGAGAGCGCTTCGGCCGGGAAGAATCATTAAGTCCATGGAGTCTCGATGGAAGCGCTTCTGCTGAGTTAGAGCCTTGAAGAGAGCGCTCCTGCAGAGGAGAATGTCGAGCTTTGAAAGTCTCGAGATGTCTTTGCGCTAAAGAGGGAGCAGAGCGAATCCCGAGCGGAGAAACGATCTAAGTACCACCTTCTCGCCGGAAAACTTCAGAGTTCTCTCTTGCCTCTAGAGTTGTTTCTCTTCAAATGAAGACTTGGGGGACTTTTTATAGTTTTTTGGAGGGATATATTGGTAATAGTGTCGGGGCGGAATTTGTACTTATGAATGATGTCACTCCGTTTCGGTCACCTAGATCACCAATTTTTGCGAAATGACGAAAGTGCCCCTCGGGCGGACCGGGCAGGGTGCCTGACGGCGGCGACGACCGGAGGCGGTGGCGGCGGCTTGAGGTGGTGGGAGCCGCCGCCAGCACCGGGGAGCGCGCACGCCGACGTGCTAGGAGCGCGCGCCGACGTGATCTCTCGCAGGGAGTGAGCGCTCTCGCAGGGAGCGCACACACGTGTGCAGGGTGTTGGGTATAGTTCTTTCACAGGGGGTTCTCGCGCTTGCGTAGTGCGCAACCTTGCGTGTTGCGCGCGCGTGGGTACGTTGTGCTTGTGTGCCCGTGTTTTGTTCTGCCTTTTCTTTCAGAGTGATTTTTGGGGCTTTGTGTAAGTGTAGCTTAGTGGGCGCGAGTCGTTCGGACGGGTTAGCTTCCCTTTGTGTCGTTGGGCGAAATCTCTCTGGTTTAACATGGAAAATTCATGGGGAACCCCATCACTCCTAACACCATCGTATATCATACTTCACCTTGGAGTCCCAATTTAGCCTTAGTTATTAAAGGTGCAAGACGGATCAAGGCACAAATGGGTCTTGGAGCCTAGGTGCAAGACGCAGGCTACGTGCCTGACGAATGCAAGTCGCAATCAAATCCATTTTAAATAATCAACATCAAACATCACTTCATCTATTCTACTAAATAATCATTCATTACTTTCATTTATATCTCTTAAAAATAGAATCAATGTGATCACTTGCATCATATCTAAGTTCCAACACACAATTATGTTTCACAGACACTAAATCAATAAAAAAATATTGAGTTCTTATATTATTTCTTTTTTATTTTTGAAAAAAAAATTTACAACAAAAGCTCACTCAAACATGTCTTTTATGTTCCAAAGACACAAATAAGATGCACGAAGACGCAAACCTCTGAGCTTAGTGAGTCTCAAGTCTTAGGTGCGCCTTTAACAACATAGTTGTTTTAGTCCCATCCCTCATGCAAAGTTGTTGAATATAATACTCATGTATGCACAAAGCCCACTATGTAAATTAAGCTCATTATGTAAAACCCTTTGTATTCTCTTTAGTCTCACATCTCCAAATTGTACATTAATTTCACTCTCTTTACCTATTTATACCCCTTAAAGGAATGAATACAAGTTTAATCCTTAATTTTGTGCTCATTATCATTCTAACAAATGGTTGTTTCTGACTCACCATCTTTGAGCTATCTTGTCTACCCCTAGACCTAAAAGAGGTACTTCCTAGCCCCATTCAATCATATTACCCATAGGGCTTCTTCCTCGCGTAGGGCGACATTAGCTTATAAAATCATTGCACAATCTGTGAGTGTGCCATTTTGGAAGGAGTACCCTCATCCAAACTTGAATTTTTTTTTATTCTTGTCTAGTCTTTATGATGTTGCTTGACTTGTATGGAAGAGTTCTCTTGAGCTGTTTTTTTTTTCTACGGAGGAGTCCCCTTTCATTTTTTTGCTCACAATGCATTGCACCATCTTCTTTACTTGTTCATGGCGACTATAGCTTAAAGGAGTTCCACTATTCATGGTTGGTTGACGCGGTGCGCAGGGAAATATGAGAAGGAAGTGCAGTGATGGAGATGTAGAATCAGAGATGCAAGAACTGGCAAAATGCGTGCTTGATCAGCCACAGAGACCTAATGGTCTCAACAAAGAAACCAAGAAAACTTTCATGATCGTCGTCAAGAGCTTCTACTACATGGCCTGGTGCCCCTCCACCGCTCGCGACGACCACATCTCGAAGGTTCTTTTTGAGCCAGTGGAATAGCTTGCAATGCCATGTCGCCCCGCCTGGATCACTCGGCGCAAAACTTCAGTAACACATGCATGTAGTTTTCCCATTGAAGTTTGATTTGCTTCATGTGTTGATTAACAGGATTTTTGTTTTCTTCTTTTTCAATTCAATTAGGGCGCATATATCAAGTTGCATCATCTTCACAATCCATATCATCAACAATAGCGTTTTTTATTTTGGTTCCCTTTGGCATGGTGGTGGCGGTCGTAAACGCGTGGGTTAAACCGTCATTCGTTAAGGATGACCTAACAAACATTATCTGCTAAGTTTGAACAGAATGGTGGATGAAGTTTCTTAGGTGGACGTTAACGAATGACAATTTAACTCCCATGTTCATGACGGCGATTACCATGCCAAGAGGAGCCGGATCATAAATGTAAGAAGCATGACTCACTTTAAAAAGTTACTGTGTACTTCTTAATTAATATATTGGCATAAAATATATACATGGAAAAAGTTGTTTAGATCCAAATGATTTTGAAAACATTCAAATGATACTTGTATAAGTTATTTAATTAAAAATAACACATTATTTAATTAAAAATAACACATTATTTAATTAACAATAAGAGTTAAAAAATCTTTATTTGTAATATTTTTATTTGAATTTTTAATTGATGCAGTTCGTTTTTTTGAACAAGAAAACAAAAATTAAACGGAACTTTTCGTGTCGGTCTAAAATTTGTTTGGGTTGGGCGGTTTGATGAGATTCGATCGGTTTTTGATTTTTTTTCATGCACACCTTCAGCCAGAGAAGAAGAAGAGTGGAGAGATGTGATCGAGGAGAGTTTGATGGCTAGGTTGAGAAGTGTTTTGGACATTTTGTAATTATAAAAGGATTTATATATGCTTTAGCAACATTAATACTACAAGCTCATAATTGGACCTGAAAGTGTCTGTTGCATTCGTATCAGTCATACAAGTTTAACGCGACAATTCAGATATGATTCTGAGTCCATTTTCATACAATCATATTTACAGTTGCTGCATAGCTTAACTAGACATGTTTGGGTCAATTTCTATAGTTCTCGTCGGAATGCCACGAAATGAGCGTCGGTGTATTTCTATTGATCATGCAAATTCAACGCAATTGACTGAGGTCAATTCTTATCTGGTAGGAGTCGGGATACGACGCCCACAGATGCAACTGCAAATGCAGGTAATAACAAGACCGACAAAGTAATATATAAAACGACACTCGGCAAATCACCGACGTACAACCAACCACAAAGTTTTATATATCAATAAAAGAGCATACAGTTAGAGAAAACATAATCTGATAAAGGCACCACGAGTGAAATCAGACACCTCCACCCGCCAAGGAATAAGAAATGCTTATTGCAGTCCATTGAACAACTGACACACATGATTCACACATGAATCTTCGTCGTTAGACGACGACTAACCTTGCCACCATCGGAGAGAAAACCAGTCGAGACTGTTAAAAAATTCGTTGAAAGATAACTTCAAGCACAAAATGCATTAATCAATAAAAGTCCAACTACAACAAGTAACTACCAACGCAAAACACCCTTGCGAGGTATTGGACATTAACATAAGAAAAGACAAGAACCAACTCTGCTCAACCGGCAGCACAACAACCCGACAGCCCGACAACGACTATAAACAACTCGGCAGCGACCTGAGACAAACCGCCAGGAAACTCCACAGCACAACTCGGCCGCGACCTGAAACAACTTGGCAACGATCTCTAACAACATATCTCGCCAACGACTTCCAGCAGCACAGCTCGCCAGCAGTCTCCAACAACACAACTCGCCTGCGACCTCCAACAACACACCCAACTCGCCAGCGGACTCTACTGCTATCTCGCCAGCGATAAGGGACCAGTTGCCAACGATCTCCTCTCAGACCGGCGACCTCAAAGTACACCACACCGATTGCTCCATTACTCAGCTCCCCATCGACTTGCACCACCAACCGCCACAGCCTAAGCAGAAACCACCAGTTTGCCAACGACCACAAGAACAAACCGCCCAAACCCGGCGCGACTACTGATTTAGATCCCAGAACACCTTGCAGACCGCCACAAGCCAACGGCTACACAGACCAAGCCGCAGAAAGCAGTTTTCCTCATTTATTTTTAATACTAGAGAAGAGGAGAAACACCGTATTTATAGAGGAGAAACCAAGAACACCAAACACTAGAAAGGAAACCAGCCTCGCAGCAGATCCGCCTACAACGCCCACCAGCAAACACTAGAAAGGAACAAGCCGCCCGACTAACCAGACAGTCTGTCCGGTCTCACTTCAAAACTCAACACTCTGGTTCTCTTGAGTGGCGAACGAATAAAGGTTCTTTGCCACCTCTATCCTTACGAACCATGGTCCTTCCAGGCAGGATGAACAAAAATTCATCTGCACCTTCACTTGGACGACCCTGGTTCTCCCAACGCGCGAACAAACAAAGGTTTTTCGCCAACCTAACCCGGACGGACATCGATCCTCCTAGGAGAGATGAACAAAGGTTCATCTGCACCTTCACTTGGACGAACCCAGGTTTTCCTGAGTTGTGAATGAACAAAAGTTTTTCGCCACCTCCACCCGGACGGACCCTGGTCTTTGATAACTTCACAAGATGAAGTTACCTTGTGCGTCAATCTGCCGCATTTTGACTAATTTATCCTCAAATTACTGATCAAAAGTGTGTGTGTACGAGTAAAATCTCATTTGTGCAAAAATTCAGTTATCAATAATATTTATATTTATTTTTATGATAGGAAAATATGAGGAAAGTTACTTGTGCGGCTGATGATAAGGGTGAAGAGCATTCAGGAAAAGTTGCAGGAAATTACAGGAATTTTTGGAGCAGATTTTTGCTGAATTCTGGACAGCACAGAATTTGTTGCAACAAATTAAAATTTGTTGCAACAAAACTGCGAATTTGAATTTTCAAATTCCGAAAATATTTCAAAAATGGCAATTTTAGAAATGAAAGGAGGCTTCCTTTCATAAAGGCTGGAGATCCTTTGAGGCCCTTGGAATATAAAAAGGAATTTTGGAGATCTTTTTGATATCTTTGTCATTTTGGAGAGGAGGAGGCCAAGTTTAGGGTTTTTGACGGTGGAGAAGCGAAATCCGGCCACGAGAAAGGGAAGATCTGAACTTTTGAAGCCATGAACTGTAAGATCGTTATAGTTTTGTGTGTTCCTTTTCTCGCCATGAACTAAATTCTCCAAGTCTTGTATAAGGAGAGTACTATGTGTATTTTTATGGTGTATGTTCTTTGTTGTTGAGACTTGTTGAATGATTTATTATCTTGTGAACTTTTGAATTTATTTATGAGATTTTTGGCTTAGATCTTCATCTTGTGATGCGTTGCGAGAATCGAGAGATGAGTGACGTAATATAGGGTTGAAGGTCATTTTATCGCACCGCAAGAATCGAGAGACGAGCGGTGTAAAACGTTTAACCAAAAATCTCCTCTTTTGCGTTGTACTTCGAGAGTCGAGAGAGGAGAAGTGCATTCGCTCATTAGTTCACCGTAGTTTAGAGGGGTGGAGGAGACTCCCTCCTTTTGCTAGCAGTCCGATTTTTATGATAATCAATGTCCTTCATTCCTCCTAAGTTACAAATAACTAGGAGAATTTAGGACGTTGGGATTTCCGAGATTCGAGAGAGAAGGATTTCTTCTATAAAAATCGTTGTATGATAATTCATTCAACACTCTTAACTAATATTATTTATTACACACCATTTAGACGCACATAGGAAATCCGAAATACAAGGCCACTTTCTCCAAGTGGTTTAAGAGTTTCTAAAGATTTTCGTAGTTAAATTAGATTCAAACTTTAGTAAAAAAAAATATTTTCATTACTTCTAAAATCAGTTTACTCAACTTGTTTGGATTTAAAGAACGGCTTAGCTAGTACTTGCAAGCTTTAGGTTAACCACTTCTCCGAGGGAACGATCTCACTCACACTTTATTACTTGTTACGACACGTGCACTTGCGTATTATATACACCTGTTTTGGGCGTATCAAGTTTTTGGCGACGTTGCCGGGGAGGTTTTGTTAATCTATTGTTTATTTTCTTGCAATATTAGTAAACCCTAGTATTTGGAGGTCAAACTTTTATCTTGTTGAACTTTTAAGTTGTTTGTAGTTGTTCTTTTATTGTTATTTTATGCTCTGTTAGTGCATGTCCAGATATCGATCCATTGAGTTATTGCCATTAAATTTAGAGATTGAAAGGACGTGTAGGAGAAATCGTAAGACTTTTCGTTTAGAACAAACCCAATCTTCAACCATGAATCCATACGATAACCATCAGGAAGGTCAGGATTTAGGAGGTCAGGTAGAACATAATGGACACCCTGTTGAGCAAAGAAGAACGTGTCGTGATTACAACATGCCTCTACAGGGAGGGTTGCAATTTAGTATAGCTAGGCCTGCAATAGAGGCCAATAATTTTAAAATTGACTCTGTGGTCATGCAACTCGTTCAAAATAGTAAATTTGGTGGCTTTAATCATGAAGACCCTAACTCTCATTTGAGAACGTTCATAGAAATCTGTGATACGTTCAAGATTAATGGAGTTTCAGAAGAAGCCATTAAATTACGTCTGTTTCCTTTCTCGCTAGAGGGGAGGGCTAAGGATTGGCTAAATTCTTTACCCAATGGATCTATTACCACTTGGGCATTCTTGATGGAAAAATTTTTAGCCAAATACTTTCCCCCATCTAAAACGGCTAAGTTGAAGCGAGACATATCAACATTTATGCAAGGAAATAGCGAGACCCTTTATGACGCATGAGAACGTTTTAAAGAGCTACTGCGTAAGTGTCCCCACCATGGCTTAGCTATCCACCAACAAGTTTGGACGTTCTATAATGGTCTCCAAACGGCTACCATGATTCAAGTTGATGGAGCCGCGGGAGGGTCACTTATGAATAAATACCCAGAAGATGTCTATGCAATATTAGAGGATTTATCCTCTAATAATTACCAACTTGTTGATCGGCAAGGGTCATCTTCTTCTACTGCTGGATTATACCAAGTGGACCAATTAACTTCGTTTGCGGCTGAAATGACATCCCAATTTAATTCAATAAATAAAAGGTTAGACGCCTTGACGTTAAACCAAGGTCAATTTCACCCACAGGTTAATAGTATTGTTACTCCTCCTTCCACCGTTAGTCCTACTCTAACTATTGACCAACTTATAGGACATAACGAAGATGCTAACTATATAGGAGGGCAGTACAAACAAGGTCATAATACCCATTCGAATAATTATAACCCGGAGTGGAGAAACCATCCCAATTTATCATGGAAGAATAATTCAGGGTCTACTCCGTCGCACTTATTCAACAACAATTCTAATCACTCTCACCAATATCACAATCCTAATCAAACGGGACCTTCGCGGAAATTGTCCGATGAAGTCATCTTAGAGTCCATGAAGAGTAATGAAGCCCGTTTTTCTAGTCTAGAAGGATCCATGCGCTTAATTGAAACACAATTGGGGCAAATTGCATCCGCACTAAATACTAGACCTCTAGGAACATTACCCACTGATACCACGCCTAATCCAAAGGGTGACAACCAACACTGTAAAGCTGTCACATTGCGGAGTGGCAAGGAATTGGTGAATGACGATAATAATAATCCAAGGGCAATGGATAAGGTGCAAAATGAAGTAAGGAGTGACCAAGTTCATGTACCCACTAAGAGTGCGGAAGAAGAGTTAGAAGAAGTGGAAGAGAATAAAGAAGAGAAGAATGTAGAGGTTCCCACAAGGGATAAAAAAATAATTACCTATCCACCACCACCATTTCCTCAAAGACTTAGGAAGAGTAAACTAGATCACCAATTCCAGAAATTCATAGAAATATTTAAGAAACTTCAAATTAATATCCCATTTGCTGAGGCGTTAGAGCAAATGCCCAGTTATGTCAAATTCATGAAAGATATTTTAAATAAAAAGAGAAAGTTTGGCACGAATGAAACTGTGGCGCTGACCCATGAATGTAGTGCAATCCTGCAAAAGAAACTTCCACCCAAACTGAAAGATCCAGGAAGTTTCACGATTCCATGCTCTATCGGATACCAATTTGAAGGAAAAGCTTTGTGTGATCTTGGAGCAAGTATAAACTTGATGCCACTTTCAATCTACCGGAAGTTGGGCATGGGGGACATTTCTAAAACTTTATTAACGTTACAGCTAGCCGATAAATCGCTCACTTTTCCTAAGGGTATAGTGGAGGATGTTCTTGTCAAGGTTGACAAGTTTATCTTTCCGGCGGACTTTGTAGTTTTGGACATGGAAGAAGACAAGGAGATCCCTCTAATTGTAGGCAGACCCTTTTTAGCAACCGGAAAGACTTTAATAGATGTCCACAAAGGGGAGTTGACTATGAGAGTCAACGATGAACATATAACTTTTAACGTTCTTAAGGCCATGAAATTCCCTAGTGAGAAGGAAGATGAGATGGAGGTGGTAAACAATATTTCACTTTATGACTATGAGCAAAATAGTGAGTGGAATGCTTCGAGTATGGAAGAGGAGATAGGAATTTTGATGGACGAGGTAGAAGTTGAGGAAGTGCAATCTGATGAGGTTAGTCATGAAGAAGTAGAATCTACTGAAGGAGAAGGTGAAGAGTGCTTTCAAGTGTGTGGGAATCGCTTGGTGTCATTTCATAGGGCGGAACCCTAGATATGACTGAACGGTCTTTAGCGGACAAACCTTCTACGGTTTGCCCGCCCATCTTAGAGTTAAAACCGCTGCCCGAGCATTTGTCCTATGCATATCTAGGAGAAAATGATACACTTCCGGTAATAGTGAATGCTAGACTACTACCAGAGCAGCATGACAGACTATTGGACATTTTGAAAAGATATAAGTTAGCCATCGGTTGGACAATAGCCGATATTCGAGGCATTAGCCCTTCCTTATGTATGCACAAAATCCTTCTAGAGGAATCTTGTAAGGGGTCCATCGAGCCTCAACGCCGTCTTAGCCCTCCTATGAAGGAGGTGGTGAGAAAAGAAATCATTAAGTGGTTGGATGCAGGAATCATTTACCATATATCTGATAGTTCATGGGTGTCACCCATCCACTGTGTACCTAAGAAAGGAGGGATGACCGTAATCATGAATGACAAGAACGAATTAGTCCCCACAAGAACAATCACAGGATGGCGTATCTGTATCGACTACCGCAGGCTAAACAAAGCGACTAGGAAGGATCACTACCCGTTACCATTCATAGATCAGATTCTTGATAGATTAGCCGGAAATGAGTTCTACTGTTTCCTAGATGGATATTTCGGCTACAATCAGATAACGGTTGATCCAGATGATCAGGAAAAGACAGCGTTCACGTGTCCCTTTGGTATATTCGCATTTAGGAGGATGCCATTCGGGCTATGCAATGCACCGACCACGTTCCAACGTTGCATAATTGCAATAATGACGGATCTAATAGAACAAGATATGGATCCTATTGACTATGGTATAGAGGTCTTCATGGATGATTTTTCCATCTTTGGAAAAACATTCAATGCTTGCTTGGTATGTTTGGAGAGAGTGCTTGCTCGTTGTGTGGAGACCAACCTAGTGCTGAATTGGGAAAAATGCCATTTTATGGTACAGGAAGGCATCGTCCTTGGACACCGTGTATCTAGAGACGGGTTGGAAGTGGATAGGGCCAAGGTTGAGGTGATTGAAAAATTACCTCCTCCCAAAAATGTAAAAGCATTAAGAAGCTTCTTAGGCCATGCGGGATTCTATCGAAGGTTCGTTAAAGACTTTGCCAAAATCTCCAAGCCTTTAAGTGAGTTATTAGGAAATGATGTGAGATTTGACTTTAATGACGAGTGTTTAGATGCATTCACTCAATTAAAGACACGATTGATTACGGCACCGATTATAGTGGCTCCCGATTGGGAAAAACCCTTTGTATTGATGTGTGATGCAAGCGACTACGCTGTTGGGGCTGTTTTGGGGCAAATGCGGGAGAAGGTCTTTCAAACTATAGCATACGCTAGTAAGACTTTAATAGAGGCACAAATAAATTATACCACAACTGAAAAGGAACTACTAGCTATCGTGTTCGCCTTTGAGAAGTTTAGGTCTTATCTTCTTTGCACCAAAGTGATAGCATTCACCGACCATGCAGCTATTCGCTATCTTATGGAGAAGAAGAATGCTAAGCCTCGGTTGATTCGATGGGTATTGTTGCTGCAGGAGTTTGATTTAGAAATTAAGGATCGGAAGGGGGTAGATAATCCGGTGGCGGATCATCTTTCTAGGATTGAATGTTCTAATCCACTATTGCGATCAGAGATTAATGAAAGATTCCCTGATGAGTGGGTGTTGGCCATGACCGAACAATGCATTCCTTGGTATGCAGACTATGTGAATTATATTGTTAGTAAAGTCCTCCCACCTGACTTATCATATCAACAAAAGAAGAGGTTTTTGCATCAGGTACGCTCGTATTTATGGGATGAGCCGTTTTTGTTCAGAATTGGAGCAGATGGGGTTGTTAGACGTTGCATCCCGGAGGAGGAAATGCGAGCCGTGTTGGACAAATGTCACAACTCACCCTATGGAGGCCACTTTAAGGGGGATAGAACAGCGATGAAGGTTTTAGGAGCGGGGTTTTATTGGCCGACTCTATTTCGAGATGCTAAAGGATTTGTAAGTGAATGTGACCGGTGCCAAAGAAACGAAACCATTAAGAAAAACGAGTCTATGCCATTGAACACAATCTTAGAAGTTGAACTTTTTGATGTTTGGGGATTAGACTTCATGGGACCTTTCGTGAACTCGAACGGTAATATGTTCATCCTTCTTGCCGTAGACTACGTTTCTAAATGGGTCGAAGCCATAGCCACCGCTAAGAATGATGCCAAAGTGGTTTTACACTTTCTAAAGAATTATATATTCAATCGTTTCGGCACACCTAGGTCTATCATTAGTGATGGAGGTAGTCACTTCTGTAACCATTCATTCGCTACGTTATTAAGGAAATATGGCGTCACTCACAAAGTAGCATTAGCGTATCATCCTAAAACAAATGGTCTAGCGGAAGTGTCTAACCGGGAGATCAAAACAATTCTTGCAAAGACAGTTAGCTTTAACTGTAAGGATTGGTCCCAAAAGCTTAATGATTCCTTATGGGCTTACCGGACTGCGTATAAGACTCCGATTGGTCTAAACCCTTATAGGCTAGTATATGGGAAAGCCTGTCATCTACCCCTGGAACTAGAACATCGAGCGTTTTGGGCTATTAAGAAGTTAAATTATGATTTTCAAAATGCTGGTGAAAAACGACTCCTCCAACTCAATGAGTTAGAAGAATTAAGAATGAATGCGTATGAGAGTGCTAGAATTTATAAGGAACGGACAAAGAAATGGCATGACCAACGTTTGAGCGGAAAACAATTCGAACCCGGGCAATTGGTATTACTATTCAACTCCCGTCTAAAAATTTTTCCCGGAAAACTTAAGAGTCGTTGGTCGGGGCCATTCCGAGTAAAAGAAGTCCACCCGTACGGTGCAGTCACCATCGCGAATGAACAAGATAATTCTGAATTTAAGGTTAGTGGAGAACGATTGAAAATCTTTCGATGTAGCGATAATGAACGACTGGTGTCGTTCATTCATCTGAAATGACGAAAATCTTTGAGTCGGCAAAGTCCTGCCGGGACTTGAAATCAGGCGCTGCTTGGGAGGCAACCCAATTTTACGCATTTTAATTAGTCATATTTTAATTAGCCTTCGTGTGTTGTTAAAAAAAAGAGAGAAAAAAATCTGTTAAAAATATATATATAAAATATATACAAATTAGTTAATAAAAAAAAAACAAACAAAAAAAAAATTAGCCTGCGCGTGATGTGGGCAGGAAAAAGATTGTTGCAACATATCAAAATTATGTTGCAACATAATTTTTCCTGCCTCCTGCCTTCACTTCACGCGGAAACCCCGGTTCAACTGAACCGGCGCCAGTTCCGCTTTTATAATTTAGGATTAAAGCCGGTCCGCCTCCTGATCTTCATTCTCCACCCCGATTCTATCATAAACCCTATTCGACGATTCTGGAGCGGCGCATCCCTCGCACGACGATCCTGGAGCGGGGTCTCCAGCACGCGGCGATTCCGAAGAGGAGCGACGCAAGCGGGATTTCTGGTGAGGCGCGACGCACCGCGAGCTCGCCGACATCTCCTCTGCACATCGGCGGTGCCTGGGAGTTCTTCCTTCACGCTCTTCCTGCGCGCTAGGGCAAGATCAATCGCTTCCTTCACCAATACTTCCTAAGCACGGTAAGTGGTCGATTTCTCCTTGCTTTTACTTCCTCCTTGTTTGTTTCGGATTTCGTTTAGCATAGATGCTCCCGTTTTAGGCTATGACTCCGAAGAGGAAAGGGAAGTCGGTGGCCACTAAGGATGTCCGATTTGTTAATGATCAAGCCTTGGAGCGCTATGAGACTCTTAGGTCGCTGCCTTCCATTCTAGAGCGAGGTTTTCAAATTGAAATTCGGGGATGGAGCCTAACCTACATCGAACAACTCCGAACTCAAGGATGGGAAACCTTCTGCCATCCTAGGTGTGAAGCCATTCTACCCTGGGTCCATGAGTTTTACGCTAATGCTCCATTCCAGAATAATGACAAGGTGTTGGTGAGGGGCAAGGAGGTCGACTGCTCCGCTGAAGCCATTAACAGATACTTCGATCTTCCACACTTGGAGGAAGATCGATTTGAAATTCTGAAGAAAACTGTTTCTCCACTTGATGTTGCCTCAGCCTTGACCATCCCCACACACATCGACTGGGCTAATAAGGCTAATACTGTCCTGCGAGCTAACGACTTCAAAAGGGAAGCCAAGGTTTGGTTATTATTCGTCAATGCCAGCATCATGCCAACAAAGAATCTCAATTTGGTATCCTTCCACCGTGCACTCCTAATTTATTGCATTTTGCGGGGAATTAAGATAAGCGTTGGTCGACTGATTGCGGATCAAATACGTGAAAAGGGAAAGGGAAAGGTTGGCCGGCAGTTGTGGTTTCCGACTCTTATAACAGCCCTTTGTCGAAATGCCGGTGTGAGCGAGAAGGACACCACCATTACACCAGTGCGACATCACATCACTCACACTGTCATTTCTACAAATATCAAAATATCTTCAGAGCGTAATTTGGGCAAAGAAGCAGCTGGACTGCAGCCTTCTACCTCTACAACTAAACCGAAACGAGCTACACAACCTTTAGTTGATGCTCAGCCTGACGCAACGAAGATTATGGAGTGTTTGACACATCTCACGGAATATCAACGATGTCATCATAATGTCGTTACTGCTCAATTGGCCGTGCTGAAGAGAAATCAACGTCAGCTAATGATGCATGCACAGCTCCCGCTCTCGGATCAAAATTTACCCTTCCTCGACCCCTTTGATGATGACGGCTACTTGCGGAGCGCACGCACCAAGCATGGAAACCCGGCATTCACAAACCCAGCCAAGCAACCGGGGGATGATGAGGATGTTAGTGGGGATGATTACTGGGACCGACAATCCTTAGTCGACGAAGAAGCAAGTGATGAAGATGATGAAGACGCTGAAGACGAGAGTGATGAGGAAGAGGATGATGACGCTGCCGAGTGAGGAACTCCAGCTGCATGGATACTATGACTTCATGTTTTGCGTTGCCATTTTGCCTTCGTAGATCTGCCAGTACTTTATTATGATTTTGGATAATTATTGTAGTTGGTTTAACTTATGCTTAAGCTGCTCATATTTTGCTACTATTTTACTTATGGATGGCCTGCAATGCGAACAATCTGCTACTGTTTGTTTAATTTAATACTCCCTGTACATTGTTTGGATATTTAATTTTCTGCTTTCTAGCTAGGCTTATGATTAGCCACGCTTTAGTCTAAACATGTTAATTAATTGCTATGACTAGATGTTTGGACATGCTAGATTTATGAACTGTATGATTACTTGATGACTAGATGCATTGAGACACTGTATGTTTTGTTTTATGCTCATTACATATATGGCTAATGTCCTGTGTGCTTTTGGAGGTGATGGTTGTATGTTTTGGAGATTACTTCGTGCATTAACTAGTTGCTCTGCTGATTATTGTTTGGTTATGATTTGATTTAATTGCATGATCTACACTATGCAACTAGTTGGTTTTGGAGTGGTGATGTGTTCTGCAGATCACTTTTGGGATTCATCGCCGCAATGCGCTTTTCAACCGTTCCCTGCCGTCATATAAATCGACACAAGGCTCATGTGGGTTCGATCCATTGGTTCACATATTTCAGGGGAGTACTGTGTCTCTCGATATTTAATTTCATATATTTGCATCACTCGTGGTTTTATCTATTCACCTTGTACTTTCCATTTTAATTTTACATGCCACTCCTTTGCTAGGGGCTAGCAAACGTTCAGGTGTGAGGGTGAATCTGTGCCTTAACTCTCACCAATGAGTGACGAATAACGTAGAAACCTTTAACTGCAAAACAATACTTACTCTTAGTTCAAACAATGCAATTTTATATGATTGGTAGATTTATCAAAACCTAAATATTTTGACATTGCTTTTGAAGTTAATAAGATATATTAGAGCTCTACTTTCGATTTCCCTATGCACTGTATTCCTTAAAGTATTTGTGTCATACAAAAGAACTTTATTAACTTCCAAACATAGTAGGGGGGGATGAACAATAATTGAGCCGATGTTGTATGCTAACGCATTGAGTCTACGTAGTTACTTTATGTCATAATCCATAGTCCTTAGTTACTTCTTAATGATTCTTCCTTCTTTGGGTGTTTAAAAAAAAATGATTGAGTAAAGATGTCATAGTGATATGTGGCCCGAGTATGTGTACACCCACTTGGAATGATCCCAACTGTGACCATAAGAAAAAAATTCAAAATAAAAAAAAAAGAAAAAGAAAAATTTGCCATAGTGACATGCGGCCTAGATATGCATACATATCTGGAATGATCCCAAATATGAGCATACTCAAAAAAAAATGTATGTATAAAGGTCATAGTGACATGCGGCCTAAGTGTGTGTACACCTACTCGGAATGATCCCAACTATGGGCATAGAAAATTATATTGGTGCTTGAAAGGTACACCCATGGTAGGGAGAAGAATTAAGAATGATTACTAGGGACGTGTCTTTCCACCATTGAAGTTAACAAATTTCTTTGTCAAGTCCTCACTCACCACATTGCATGCCCTTATGATCTTCCCTCCACTACTAAACTCTTGTGGAAGTTGACGCAAGGCTTAGTCTATTTTCCATCATCCTCTATCTATGTAAAATGTTAATAAATTAAGTTGTTTGGGAATAGATAGCTTTAAGGAATAACACACACAACACTAGGAAATTGTCATGGAGCTTTATTCTGTATCGAACTAATGAATCTCTGCAAGTTTGAAATTTTAGATGATTGATATTTTCACCAATCTAAAAAGGTTTTGTTCAAGAGTAAGGTCATTTGGAACTTGATTGTGGTAGATATTCGCTCACTCAATGTCATGTAACGTTTCATCTTTGCTAGAGACTAGCAAAGGTTTAGGTGTGAGGGTGTGATAACTTCACAAGATGAAGTTACCTTGTGCGTCAATCTGCCGCATTTTGACTAATTTATCCTCAAATTACTGATCAAAAGTGTGTGTGTACGAGTAAAATCTCATTTGTGCAAAAATTCAGTTATCAATAATATTTATATTTATTTTTATGATAGGAAAATATGAGGAAAGTTACTTGTGCGGCTGATGATAAGGGTGAAGAGCATTCAGGAAAAGTTGCAGGAAATTACAGGAATTTTTGGAGCAGATTTTTGCTGAATTCTGGACAGCACAGAATTTGTTGCAACAAATTAAAATTTGTTGCAACAAAACTGCGAATTTGAATTTTCAAATTCCGAAAATATTTCAAAAATGGCAATTTTAGAAATGAAAGGAGGCTTCCTTTCATAAAGGCTGGAGATCCTTTGAGGCCCTTGGAATATAAAAAGGAATTTTGGAGATCTTTTTGATATCTTTGTCATTTTGGAGAGGAGGAGGCCAAGTTTAGGATTTCTGACGGTGGAGAAGCGAAATCCGGCCACGAGAAAGGGAAGATCTGAACTTTTGAAGCCATGAACTGTAAGATCGTTATAGTTTTGTGTGTTCCTTTTCTCGCCATGAACTAAATTCTCCAAGTCTTGTATAAGGAGAGTACTATGTGTATTTTTATGGTGTATGTTCTTTGTTGTTGAGACTTGTTGAATGATTTATTATCTTGTGAACTTTTGAATTTATTTATGAGATTTTTGGCTTAGATCTTCATCTTGTGATGCGTTGCGAGAATCGAGAGATGAGTGACGTAATATAGGGTTGAAGGTCATTTTATCGCACCGCAAGAATCGAGAGACGAGCGGTGTAAAACGTTTAACCAAAAATCTCCTCTTTTGCGTTGTACTTCGAGAGTCGAGAGAGGAGAAGTGCATTCGCTCATTAGTTCACCGTAGTTTAGAGGGGTGGAGGAGACTCCCTCCTTTTGCTAGCAGTCCGATTTTTATGATAATCAATGTCCTTCATTCCTCCTAAGTTACAAATAAGTAGGAGAATTTAGGACGTTGAGATTTCCGAGATTCGAGAGAGGAGGATTTCTTCTATAAAAATCGTTGTATGATAATTCATTCAACACTCTTAACTAATATTATTTATTACACACCATTTAGACGCACATAGGAAATCCGAAATACAAGGCCACTTTCTCCAAGTGGTTTAAGAGTTTCTAAAGATTTTCGTAGTTAAATTAGATTCAAACTTTAGTAAAAAAAAATATTTTCATTACTTCTAAAATCAGTTTACTCAACTTGTTTGGATTTAAAGAACGGCTTAGCTAGTACTTGCAAGCTTTAGGTTAACCACTTCTCCGAGGGAACGATCTCACTCACACTTTATTACTTGTTACGACACGTGCACTTGCGTATTATATACACCTGTTTCGGGCGTATCAGTCTTCCCGGACGAGATGAACAAAGATTTATCTGCACCTTCACTTAGACGAACCCCAGGTCTCCTAAGGAACAAATAAACAAATGTTCTTCGCCACCTCCACCCGGACGGACTCCGGTCCTCCTAGGCGAGATGAATAAATGTTCATCTGCACCTTCACTTAGACGAACATCGGTTTTCCTAAGTCGCGAACGAATAAACGTTCTTCGCCACCTCCACCCGAATGGACCCCGGTCCTCCCAGGCGGGATGAACAAAGGTTCATCTGCACCTTTAATTCGACGAACCCTCGTTTTCTTAATGCATGAAAAAAAGGTTTTTGTCACCTCCATCCGAACGGACCCCGGTCCTCCCAAGTGAAAAGAATAAATGTTCATCTGCACCTTCACTTGGACAAACCTTGGTTCTCCTGAGTCGCGAACGAATAAGTCTCAATCTCTGGCCAACAACTCGCAGAATATGTCAAGAGATCTTCTGATGACCGGAATGTTCTGGGAGATGCAAGAAATTTCCGCGCTCATCGCTTCGCGGACCATGACTCACGAAAATTTGGGGGCATTTGATCGGGTCCCCAAAAAAATTCCTGAACCGAAACGGTTCAAGTAAAAGCGAGCCCAACCGGTCCAGCGACACACAAAGAACCGTAAGCATACAGGAAGATCAAGCGAACGCGCCAAGCCCGCGCCCGGGCATGCACGACCTGCACACAAACCAGTGTGGCCAGCATACGTGTGCGACCTATGATCGTTCGCGACCCGCGCGAGCAAAGCCAGCCCGCGCGACCCCCATTCCACGCCCCTGGGTGGCCGCGCCCCGCATGGACGTGCGCTGCTCGCGCCCTCACGCCGCCGACATGCGTCGTCGTCGCTGCCGGCCCTCGCCTCCGCCGGCAGCCCCCGCCGGGCACCTTGCCCGTGCCGCTCGAACTGCCCGGGGGGAAGGGGGCACTAATGTCATTTCGGCAAAAGTGGTGATCCGCGTGATCGAAACGAAGCGACGTCATTCGACGACACAAATCACTCTCCGACGCAATTACTGATGCGCCCCTCCAGAAAACTATAAATATGTCATCAGGCCTCCATTTCAAGCCAAACAACTCCAGAGGCAAGGGAGAGCTATGAGATTTTACGGCGAGATTGTGGAGTTCGGCCGATTCTCCGCTTAGGAATTCACTCTGCTCTTCTCCTTGGGCCACAGACTCCTCACGCCTCAAAGGACGTCAGCCGCCTCCGCGAGAGCGCTTCCATCTAAGCTCGGCATCAACGAGAGCGCTACCTCCAGACTTCTCCTTGCGCTACAGTGCCCTCGCGCATCAAGTGGCGTCAACTGCCTCCGCGAGAGCGCTCCCATCTAGCCTCCGCGTCAACGAGAGCGCAACCGTCATAAGCTCCGTGAACTTAGAATATTTTCCTGCCGGAACGCTCTCATCATGATTTCGCGAGCTCAGTGTCGTCGCAAGTCTGGAGCGCTTCCATCGACCCTCCGAAGACTTAGTTGTTTTTTCCTCATTTACTGTACTTGTAACGAAGTAGCGGCATGTTGTCCTCCGAGATCAAATCAATTTTTGTAACAGTGCAAGAAGCTAGTGGATTTTGCCTCGACACAGTTCCAGCCACTTGTTTTTCATCCTTTTCGTGTTTTCAACGCCAAAAACGTCTTTGTCCGTTGTTGCGATTCTCTTTGACTGATTGCGTGTCTGGCTCAACTTCGAGCAAAGACGGTCTGCTTCTCCGGACCGAGAAAAAAACCTGGTGACCCGCAACAATATTTGTCCCAATCTGAAGTGGTATTGTACTTACAAGTCTCTGGTATTGGTGTTGTTACTATGAGCAACGATCAGACCTATCACACAACTGATGTTTGGAATATTTTAATTCGGATGCATTACGGAGCAATGAAAGAGTTGACAGACTTTTGTCCAAACTCACCCAAATCCAAAATGTTGCGACAAATGGAGGCTAGGGATTCCCATTTATTAAAAAACATTTTTAGCGGGGTTCTTAGAAATTATATATAGATATTCAATGTTTCGTAGTCTTCATAATTAAAAATTTTGGACGGACTCTCCTAATTTGGAAACGTCAAAATTTTATAATAAAATTTACCAATGCCAAAATTAACGTCATTTTCCCCCCAAAACTACAATTCTACAAAGCCAAATTTTCTGTTGCTTAAGCTACATTTGGCGTATTTTTTTTGCTAAGTGAGTTTGGGCAAAAATATATCATCATTATATAGTGTATGTTTATCATCGCAACATTTATAACCACCGTCAAAAAAAATTTAATTTTGAAGATAAAAGTGTTTGAAATTCCATAGGAGAGGTCCCCCACAACTGTTAGAGACAGCTCTGCTCAAGATAATCCACACATACATCATCTAATTTGAAATGAGCATTTATGAGGTCTCCTATAATTTATAAGAATTTTGGACTGAAATTAGCCGTAATTCCATGTCCCCCACAATGACTGAGCTGCTTAGCATATCATTCAAAACTCGAAACTGGCTCGAAAATCGCTCGAATACTGAGCCGAATCAGAATCAGTTAAAATTAATTCAACTTAATTTGAGTCGATTCAATCTGATACGAATCTGATTTCGAGTTGATTTTGAGTCAGATCTGAATCGCTCAAAATATGATTCGCATTAGCTGGCATTAATTAAAAATGTTATATAATTATTAATATATTCTTATTTTAAAATTAAAAATTACTAAATTTACATATAAATAAAAGAGTATAGACTTCCAGTGTTTCATTTGTTAAATTTGGAGGTGCCTAATTTAATTTTGAGCCAATTAGGATTAAACAGAAAAATTGCTCAACTTTGAGCCTTCTTGATTCGATTTCGGCTCGATTTCGAGTCAAGCTGTCTCGACTCAAAAAATTTGATTTCGAACCGAATCCAAATCACTCGAACTCGACTTGATATCAACATTATCTCCCACTAATTGAGTGGGAGTTGCGGGAAAAACCGCCCCGCGCGCAATCCGCGCGGCCGATAGCCGCGTGATCCGTGCACACGATCTAACTACCGCACACGCGATCCCTCGACAATGCCAGCCACAGCCGCGCCACACACCACACAACCGTTGTGAGTCTGCCCGCCACTAGGCCCGCGGCCACCGCGGCCGGCCTCCCTTGGTCCCACACCCACAATGCACAGCCACAAGGCCCTGGAGGCTGGCCTCCCCCGGCTGGCCGCCCTTGACCGCGCTCCAGATGCGCGCGTCCGCGAGGCCCTCGCGGCCGCCCTCCCTTGGCCATGCACCCGCGACACGAGGCTGGAAGCCCTTGTAAAAATTTGTGGAAAGCGGAAAACGGGAAAGCAGGTCGCATGAACACTCAACCTAACCAAGTCAAATAAACCAAATGCTAATAGAAAAGCAAGCAAATCGTGTACTATCATCATAAAGGCAAAAACTAGCCGCACGGATAAAACTAGTAACTGCCGACTCTGCCGAACTGAACCAAGGAGTCCGCTGAAACTGTCAAGTCGTCGGATCGCAACTTAACTGCGTGGACACCCCGTTATTCCAAGCTAAAGAACTCTATCCTCTATCTGCAAGCCACGTAACCGTGAGGTCGCCTAGCCGCCAGATAAACCGCGAACAGTTGTTGCCGAACTAAACAGACAGACCGCCAGAAGCGGACAACCTTATTGAACTGAGAAAAATTGTCAATGAGAAGATCGCCTGATCGCAAGCCGCGTCCTGCTGATAACCGTCGATTGTATCCGCAACTATCCGCACGGATCCCCGACGCAAGTTAGAACCAAGTCTTTATCTTCTCAACGCTAGTCGCACAATCTGCAACAACAAAACCGGTTAACTTCTCAAACTGCACAGATACAAAAACATGTCTGCAGCAACAACTCGAGCTCACTTACTGTTAATTTGGTTGCACTGTTGATGTGACAAGGAGTTATATTTATAGGCGCGGAGAGGAGTGTGGTCATCACCATATCTGATTAGATCACCACCCATCTCGCAGCTAGCACAAAACCTGTCCACTTAGTGTAGACACAAAGCCCGTCCGCCTAAGTCGCACATGACGGCCAAATAAGCCAGTCCGCCAAGGTCGCACCAACAAGGCCGGACAGAAAGCCTATCTGCCTTGATCATCACCATCAAGGTCAAAACCGGGACAATCTGACACACCCACAGACACTGTGTATACAACGCCCAGTCCGCACACCCTGCGAATACTCCTCAAGTCCGCAAATCCAAAGCCCGAGACTAAGGCATAATCCTACTTAGTCGAACTGCCGGATAGACAGCCAGTCTACATACTACGAGCCCGTGACGAGTGCAAACCAAGCTGTCAAGCTATCAAACTCGGCGGATAGAAAAACAGTCCGCACTAACCAGCAAACTCTACGAACTGAGCACAACCAGATTTGGTACAAATCCAGACCAAGTCCACACCACCAAGAGTCCACGACGCGAACTCCAAACCGGCGGACTCAAACACCAGTCCGTACCAACCGGCGAACTCCGCAGTCACCACCAAACCGCACCACCAGAACAAGACCAAGGCACAAACCATGACGATCTTGCGAGCTCTAGAAGAGTCTGTAATAAGTCGGACTCGGCGAACTCCAAAAGTGTTTGCAGCTCTCGCGGATAAACATCATATCCGCCCAGTTACAACCTGGGAACAGGCTGACACTGAAACTTGCAGAACTGGCTAGTCTCCACTCATGTCCGCTCAGTCCGCTCAGTCCACCCAAGCTGCCACTTTCACTTCAAAAATTTCAACACTTTCCCTTGAAATGAGAAGTGAAAAACAGCCCTAGCAGTCCCCGTAACCGTTCAAATGGCCCCTTCGACAATGACTTTATGAAGAAATATGTGATATTGTCCTCGCTCCGCACATGCTCGAGTATAAGTGACTCCTCCAACACCTTCTCTTGAATGAAGTAATGATCGGTCTCAATATGCTTGGTCCGCGCATGACAAACTGGATTGTTAACCAGTTTAAGGGTACTTTTGTTATCACCGCGTATCAGAGTGGGCCCCCGCACTTCTTCATGGACGTCCTCTACTAGCCTCCTTAGCCAGATGGCTTCCCGAGCTGCCAAGGCCGAAACCTTATACTCCACTTCTATAGTAGAGACAGGCACTGAATCTTGCTTTTTGCTGCACCACGAGATACCTGTTGATCCACTTGTGAAAACATAGTCAGACGTCGACTTTCGGTTGTCTGAGTCTCCCCCATAATTAACATCTGTGTAACCATAAAGGTTGAAGCCCGTGTCACTCCCATAAAGGTGTCCCATATCAGAAATGTTATTCACGTACTTCAAGATATTTATGGCGGCTACAAGATGAGATTTCCGAGGCTCCGCCATATAACGACTTATCAACATACAGTATAAGAATTGTCTAGCCTCATAATCGTCAAGTATATAAGGCTCTCAACCAAAGCCTAGAACACCAAGGGATCTAGAAGAATCCTCCCCTCATCGCGTAGAAGCTTGAGACCAACATCCAGTGGAGTAGAACCACTCTTTCCCTCCCGCATGTCGAACCGCTGAACGATCCGTTCTGCATAGCCTCTTTGGGAAACAAGTATGCCGCTCTTTCTTCTCTCCTCCTCGTGTCCAGGGAAGTGGTGGATCTTACTCAAATCCTTTATCTCCAAACGAATAGTCAGCTCTGCCCTGAGCTTAGCTACCTTCTCCTCAAAGTTTCCTGTGACGATCATGTCATCAACGTACAATAGCACAAAGAAATGAAGCTCCCTCTTCTTCTTAATGAACAGGTTAGAATATGAATTAGAGGCAAAATAGTGGCAGAACTAGAGGTATTCTGCAATCTTCCCATACCATACATGTGGTGCCTGCTTCAAGCTATAAAGGGTCTTCCGGAGCTTGCATACATATCCTTGATGATCTTCAGACATGTACCCCGATGGCTGAACCATGAATCATTCTCACCATAAAGAAAGGAATTATTTACATCAAGCTGCCACATCTTCCATCCTTGGCAAGTTGCTAAGGCAATCACCACCTGTACTGAAGTCATTTTGGCAACAGGACTAAACGTCTCCTCATATTATTCTTCATACTGTTGAGAGAATCCTCGAGTTACAAGGCGAGCCTTGTATCACTCGATGCTTCCTTTCGCCCTCTTCTTCAGCTTGTATACCCATTTACACCTCACAAGGGTAATGCCATCGACCTTGGGCACAAGATCCCAAGTCTCGTTCCTTCTAAGGGCAGGCATCTCCTCATCCATGGCATCATCCCACTCCTTGACTCCAGTGATGTCTTCAAAACTAGAAGGCTCTCGCTCGTCTAGAGGGCCTGCGAAGAAACAAGAGACAAAGCTCACCATGTTCCCTTCGCTGTACTGAGCAGGTGGTTTGATGGTCCTCTTCGACCTCCGAAGGACCTGACCATGGCTGACCACCTCTGCTGCTTCTTATGAACCACCTCTGATCTCGGGCATGCTAGGAGCATCGCTCCCCCTACTCACTAAACCAGAAGCCTCTACCCCAGAGCTAGAAACACCTGGAGCTCCTTGTGACACAGAAAGCTCCACCAGAGGATCCTTAGCAGCATCCTCCTACCCACCGTCTGACATGCTTTCCTGTAGTTCCACAGATGGGCTATCTTCATATGACATCAGTTCGTCGAAGACAACGTCTCTGGAAATGACAAACTTCTTCGCGGCAGGGTCCATATACTTTCATCTCTTCTTCATCTCGTCATAGCCCATGAAGACAAGATTCCTCGCCTTAGCATCCAGCTTATTCATGAGAGCATCGGGAACATGTACATAGCAGTTGTAAAAATATGTAGGATGCGGAAAATGGTAAATCAGGTTGCATGAACACTCAACCAAACCAAGCCAAGCAAACCCGATACAAACAAAAGAGCAAGCAAATCTTGTACTATCAAAAATCTTTACAGTGCGAGTCATACATGGCGAGACATGATTCACCAATGTACCCGAAGGAAGCAAAAACAAGAAAGCAAAATCTAGCTGTGCAGACTCAAAGAGTAACCACTGACTCTGTCGGGCTACACTACTGGGTCCGCTGAAGACGCTAAGTCGCCAGACCGCAACCTAGCCCGCGAACACTCCATTATTCCAATGATAAAGAACTCTGTCTGCAATCTGCTAGCCGTGTAACCGCAAGATCGCCTAGCCGCCAGATTACCCGCGAACAGCTATTGCCGAACTGAACAAACTGCCAAAAGCGGACAGCTTATTGAACTGGGAAAGATTGGCAAAGAGAAGACCGCCTAGTCACAAGCCATGACCTGCTGCTAACCGCCTATTATAACCGCAAAGTCCACACTGATCCCTGACCAAAGTCAGAACCAAGTCCCTGACTTTTCAGCGCTATCCGCACAGCAAAAAACCGGTCAACTCCTCAAACCGCGTGGATATAAAAACCTGTCTGCAGCAATCACCCGAGCTCATATACTATTCATTCGGTTGTACTATTGATGTAACAGGGGGTCCTATTTATAGGTACAAAGAGGAGTGTCATCACCGCCCGAGCTGATAGGAACACTGCCCATCTCGCGGTGAACACAAGACGTATCTGTATAGTGCGGACACAGAACCAGTTCGCCTTTATCGCTGCGATTAGGCTGGACAGCCAGTCCGCCAAGGTCGCACCACCAATGCTGGATAGAAACCTATCCGCCTTGTCACCACAAAGCCAGGCCAAGACTTGTTCGCCACACTTGTGGACACTGTAGATACCACACAAGTCCGCATATCTTGCGGACACAACTCCAGTCCACTTACCCCGAGCCCGCAACTAGAGCACCAGGCTGACAGCTGTCGAACTCGGCGGACAGAGAAAACATCACATGCTAACCGTGCAAACTACCGGACTTCGCAAACTTGGACTTGGTACAGATCCAGACCAAGTTCATATCTCCAGCCGTAACGACCTAGGGAGGACCCCTAGCGCCGCCCGGCCCACAGCAGCCCATGGAGGACCCATGACACCACGGTGGTATAGCCGGAATCTATAAGGCCTGTAGGTCGTACACCCCAAAGCATCTCCGGCCTGTCTATCAGCACGGTGTATTGTTGTCACGGGGTCTCGAACCCGCAACCTTTGTAAGAAGCCATTAATACCAAAAAAGTGCACTTTTTTTGTAACAACATAGGGAGGACCCCTAGCGCCGCCCGACCCACCAGCAGCCCATGGAGGACCCATGACACCATGGTGGTACAATCTGAATCTACAAGGCCTGCAGGCCGTACACCCCAACCAGTCTCTGTGCCTGTTTCTCAGCAGCTCAGTTGGTGATGAGAACTGTTGAAGGTTGCTTATCAAGGGTTGCACAAAATGTACTTCTAAGTAATTGCCCCATAGATCCTATATCTATCTATATGAAGAAGAATTCATGTACTTCTAAGTAATTGTACCACCGTGGTGTCATGGGTCCTCCATGGGCTGCTAGTGGGCCGGACGGCGCTAGGGGTCCTCCCTAGGTCATTACACCAGCCATCCCTGGTGCGAACACAACACCAGCGGATACAGAACACTATCCGCAAAAACTGGCGGACTCAAACACCAGTCCGTACTAATCGGCGAACTCCACGGTTTCCATCAAACTGCACCACCAGAGCAAGACCAAGGCACAAGACATGCCAATCTCCCGAGCTCCAAACCAGTCCGCAACCTGGAATCAGCGAACTTCAGACGAGTCTGAAACATGTCGGACTTAGTGAACTCCGCGGATAACAAACCTATCCGCCTAGTTATCTCCTGGGAACATGCCGTATGCAGAACACTAATCGACCTGGCTAGCCACCACCCTTGTCCGTACAATCCATACAGACATGCCGCCAAACACCTAGTTGTGCGGTCTGCCCGATCAGACCGCCACCATCTAGCCGCGTGGTCTACCCGGTCAGACCGTCACTTTCACTGCAAAAATTCAACACTCTCTCTTAAAGTGAGAAATTGAAACCAGCCCAAGTAGTTGTCGACTTCCTGTAACCGTTCAAATTTCCCCTTTGACTTCAGCTTTGTGAAGATATATGTGATGTCATCCTCGCTCTGCACATGCGTTGTCATAAGGGACTTCTCCAGCACCTCCCGAACAAGGTGATGCTTATATCCGCCTTCTTCTTTAGATTGTACATCCACTCTTTGACTCTAGTGGCACCTTCAAATCTAGAAGGCTATCGCTTGTCCAGAGGGCTTGCGAAGAAACAAGAGATGAACCTCACAATGTTCCATTCGATGTACTGAGTCGGTGGTTTGATGATCCTCTTTGATCTCTGAAGGTCCTAATCATGGCTCACCACCTCTACTGCTTCTTCTAAATCAGATCCGATCCTGGACGTATTAAGAGCATCGCTACCCCTGCTTCTTGAGACAGAAGCTTTCATCCCAGAGCTAGAAACACCTGGACCTCCTAGTGACATAGGTAGCACCACTAGAAGACCCTTAACAACTACCTCCTGGCCATCGTCTGACCTATTTTTTTTGTAGCGCCACAGATGAGCCACTTCTATATGACGTCAGTTTGTCGAACACCACGTCTCTGAAGATGATAAACTTCTTCGTCACATAGTTCATACACTTCCATCCCTTCTTCCTCTCATCATAGCCCACGAAGACAAGCATCCTCGTCTATTGAAGTATGGAGGTCGGGCGGTCTATTGAAGTATGGAGGCCGGGCTTCTTCGCCAACTTCTGCCCAACCTACCTCCGCATAGTCCTCCTCTTAACTATGACGCATGTCAGCTTGGCAAGCATCACCGCTCCTCCTTCCCATTGAAGCAAGGCTGTGGATCTTCCCGCCCATTTGATATCGTTCACTCTGATGTATGGGGTCCTGCTCTTACCCTCATCGTAGGTCGGGGTAGTTCATATTTTGTAACCTTTATTGATGATTTCTCTATGTAATGATTTCTCTTCGATGTTTTAAAGGATTGCTCCGAACTATTTTCTATATGGACATCGTTTTATTATATGATTAAGAATCAATTTGATATGTCTATTAAAATCTTTCGCTCTGATAATGCTAAGAAATATCTTGGTAATGATTTCTCTTCTTTCTATATGCAACATGTTATTATTCATCAAAATAGCTGTTTCTATGCCTCACAGTAAAATGGGGTGGCAGAATGTGTTGGGTACATTGGTTTAAATGTACCTGATTTGAAGAAGCCTCACCTAACTCAATGATATACATCAAAATATATTTGATGTGTTGTTGAGTTTACTTGTGCAGGTTAAGTATTTGCAGGACTGAAGCAAAAAGTTTCTAAGTCCATGTGTCGACACCCAGAGGGAAAGTGTCGACACTTAAGAAGACTTGCGTCGACACCCAGGCAAGCAGTGTCGACACTTGGAGTCATTGTGTCGACACCTGGGATGCAGAGTCGACACCAGACACAAAGTGTCGACACAGGAGCTGTGTTGACACTCAGTGAAGAAAAGTGCAGACAGAAAGTGTCGACACAAGGAGCTGTGTCGACACCCAGTGAAGCTGTGTCTACACCAGAAAGTGTCGACACTTGGAGCTGTGTCGACACTCAGTAAAAGTCAGCAGAGACTAAGTATAAGTGTCGACACTCAGAACAATGTGTCAACACTCAATAGAAGTGTCAGCATTTGAAGAAAGTGTCGACACCCAGAACATTGTGTCGACACACAACAGAAGAGTCAACACTTGAAGTAGGTGTCGACACCAAGAACAATGTGTCGACACTCAACAGAAGAGTCAACTTTTGAAGTAAGTGTCGACACCCAAAACAATGTGTCGACACTCAGCTGAAGACTCTACACTTGAAGAAAGTGTCGACACATGGAGCTGTGTCGACACTTATCAAAGAACAGCAAGATCAACAAAATATTCTAAGTACAAGTGTCGACACTAAGGGAATGTGTCGACACTCAGATGAAGTCTCAACAGAAGAATCAATTGTCGACACAAGGAGCTGTGTCAACACTCAGCAAGTATCAACACTGAAGACTATGTGTCGACACCAAGAAGCAGTGTCGACACTTAACAGATTCAACACATGAAGATGTGTCGACACAAAGGAGATGTGTCGACACTTAGAAGATTTCAGCAAAATACAGAAGATCAAGTACTTGTGTCGACACTCAATTTCAGTGTCGACACATGAAGAAGAAACTTTTTCGAGACATAGAATCTACAACACAAGGAGTTGTGTCGACACCTTGTAGACTTGTGTCGATAATTACACAACTTGTGTCGACACTTGGTCTATAAGTGTCGACACTTAAAGACAGAAAGTCTCGACACTTTCAGACAGTTAGAGAACTTTCAAGAACTGACTGGATGACTTGACAGCTGCCGTTCCAGCCGGTCTACAGCACCTGTCAGAGATGTCAGAATTCAGTTATGAACCGGACCAGCCAGTTACCATGAACAAGGCCTATAAATAGGCTCATACAGTCTACAGAAACTGTGGTTGTTAAAGTGGTTGTTAAAGTGGTTGTTGTTGTTGTTGAAGATTGATAAAGTTCAAGTTATTGATCAAGTATCTAAATAAGAAGATCTAGCTGTCCAAGTGCAGATCTAAGAAGTTGGAGAGAGAGAGAGCTCCATCCAAGAAATCAGCCGTTGGAACTAGGCTGAGAAGAAGGGTTCAGATTTATTCTGGATCTTAAGAAGCAGAGATCAAGGATCAACTGCAGAAGGAGTCAATCTTATTGAGTTCTACTTTCAAGAAGCTTTGAAGAAAGCTAAGTCAGATTGATTTCAGCTGAGTTCTTCCAAGAACTCATCAAGAAACTCACAACTCCCCTCTCTTGTTTCTGGGTTGCTGAGTTATCATTTGTAAATTCATTTTTATCTTGTAGGATCCTTTGAATCTGAGTTTTTGTAAGCCTGTAATTATAAAGGCTGAGTGTAGAGCTTGAGAGCCTGAGTGTAGGAGATTGGAATCTCTGAGTGTAGGCCTTTTGTGGCTGAGTGTAGGCCTTGGTGGCTGAGTGTAGGCCTTTGTGGCTGAGTGTAGGCTTTGTGAAAAAGCTGAGTTGTAGGGCCTTGGGCCTGAGGTGTAGGAACCAGTTTGGGTTCTGAGATAGTGGAGAAGTTTGGCCGAATCTAGTACACTGCTAGATAGGCGAAGGGGGAAAGTAGATGTACCCAAAGCTTGGGGAACCACTATAAAACTCTGTATCTGCTGTGATTGTGATTTGCTGTGAGTGTTGTGTGATTGCTGTGCAATAGTAAAGTAAATGCTGTGTGAAAAACTGATTGCTGCCATAAATAGTTAAAAAGAATTTGGTCACCTATTCACCCCCCCCCCCTCTAGGTGTTTAGGTACTATATCTTTCAAGTAGTATTAGAGGGAGGTTCCTCAAAAAGGACTAACAGTCTGAGGAGATCCTGATTGACAGATTCAGTCTAAGTCAAATTACAGATTCAAGAAAATCAAGAACCATGGGTTCCTCTGAGAATCACAAGGAATTGGGATTCATGAAATTACCTATATGTAGGAAAGAGATATTTGGGATCTGGAATGAAAGGGTAAGGCTGTTTATGGAGGCCTCAGACCCTAGAATTTACATCACAATAAAAGAGGGGCCATATGTGCCCATGAAGATATCAGTTCTAGATGCAAATCAGAGAACTCCAAAGGATTTCTCTGAAATGACAAAGGATGAGATTGTCCTAGCCACCATGGACAAAAGGGCTCAAAACATTATAGTAAGTGCCATAGATGATGCAACTTTTTAGAATCTAATACACTGTAAGACAGCCAAAGAGATGTGGGATACTCTTATTGTGTATATGGAGGGTTCTGAAGAAGTAAGACAAGACAGAAAATCCTTGCTAAATCAAGAGTATGAAAGTTTTAGACAAGAAAAGGGTGATAGTATAACTGAGTGCTATAAGAAGTTCTATAGGATAGTGAATGAACTCATGTCTCATGGAAGAGAGTTCAGTAAGTATGAACTAAATGACAAGTTTCTAAGGTCCCTAACTAAAGATTGGGACACAAAGATTTGTGCCATTAGAGAAATGGCTAAGTTGGGAGAAATTCCTCCACCTATACTGTTTGACAAATTGTTGTCATATGAAATGCAGTTGACAGTGAGGAAAGAGGAGGAGAAATCAACAAGAAATGAACATAAGGAAAGAACAGTAGCTTTCAAGACAGAAGCCCCCAGAAAGTACAGAGGTAAGTCACCAACTCCACCTCCAAAGGTTGCTAAATCAGAGTCAGATGAGTCAGTCAGCACAAAGTCTGAAAGCAGTGAAAGTGATGAAGACTTTGCTGCCTTCACTAGGCATTTTCAGAAGTTCTTGAAGAAGAAACAGTGGAGGACAAGGCCTTCTACTTCACAGGGAAAAGAAGACTTCTATCAGAACAAAAAGTCTTCAAAGAAAGACAGGAAGAGGACTAAGTCTAGCAAGGCAACTGTTTCAAAAATAGTGTGTTATTGCTGCAACAGACAAGGCCATGTTGTTGCAGATTGTCCAGAAAAGAGAAAGGAGTCTAGTGACAGGAAGAAGATTCATTTCAAAGGCAAGAAAGAGAAGTCTTTTGTTGCCAAAAAGGAGAAGACTCTGTCAGATATTTCTTCTTCAGAAACTGAGTCAGAGGCTGAGGCTTACATAGGGCTGTTTGCTGAAGAAGAAGAAGAAGAATTCATGCAGATTATGGATTCTATATATAAGCAAGAAGATTGTCAGTGCCAAGGACTGATGACATTGACTGAAAATGACAAAATCCTGGAGCAGCCAGGACCCAGTAAGGTACAAAGTTCAACTTTAAGTTCAGTTTCTTGTGCCAGTACAGAATCAGATTCATCATCATCTAGTGATGAGAGTGTATCTGAGTTTGAGGAATATATTCATCAGCTGATAGATGAATATAAAGTACTGTTGCAAGCTTATAAAAAGAGCAAGTCCCTTGTCAAAAGTCAGGCAAAAGAAATTGCTGATCTCAAAGCTGCTGCAACAGAATTTGAGAACTTATTTGATCAAAAGCTTAATGAGATAGCCAGACTGAAGCACATTACAGTGATTCAGATGGGGACTATCACCTTTAAGAATGATCAAATCAAGAGTCTGGAGACTAATCTTCAGAAGGAGAGAGAGCTTGTTGCTAGGTTTTCTAAACCTAAGTCAGTGTTACCCATAATTGATGAATTTGTTCATCACAAGGGTAAAGCTGGACTGGGATTTACTAGACCTGTAAGGACTGAGCAGTCCAAGTCCAAGTCCAAGGGCAAAGCCCCAACACTCAACAAGTCAGCTGTAGATAAGACAGCAAAGACAGTACCTAAGCAAAGGTACAATAAGTTTGAATGTTGGTGCTGTGGCAAGGTTGACCATTTTGCAATGGATTGTTGGCACAATGCTAGTGCCAAAGTGAGTTACAAACTACCTGTTGGAAAGCCAGTAGGTAGCTTTATCAGATTGCAAACTAACAAGTACCAAGGACCCAAGAATTCTTTGGGTTCTAAGGTTCATTAATCTGTTTTGCAGGTGAGTCCAAGTGGTCATACCCCAACATGGTACTTGGACAGTGGATGTTCCAGACATATGACTGGAACTAGAGAATTACTAAGGGACTACATTCCAATCAAAGATGGTCCAAAAGTCACCTTTGGTGGTTCTGAAAAAGGAATCATCAAAGGATTTGGTAACATTTCTAGTAACTTGGTTACCATTACTCAAGTGGCTTATGTTAAAGGGTTGAAACACAACCTAATAAGTATAAGTCAATTAAGTGATGTAGGGTATGACATCTCATTTGTTAAAAATGGTTGTCATATCAAGAGGTCAACTGATCAAGAGATCATTTTGACTGGTTATAGGAAAAGGAATGTCTATTGCTTAGACATTATGGTTGAGAACAGTGGTTCTCCAGTGTGTCTTGTAGCTAATGGGACAGTCTCTCATTGTGTCAAATGGCACAAGAGGCTTGCCCAGCTTAACTACAAGACTATTAGCAAACTCTTTAGCAAAGAGTTAGTGAGGAATGGTCCTCAAGTTAAGTGTGTTAAAGATGGTATTTGCTCAGCTTGTCAAAAGGGCAAGCAGACTAGATCCACCTTTAGAAGCATAGAAAACAAAGATGCTGTGAGGTGTTTATACCTCTTGCATATGGATCTCTTTGGTCCAATGCCAGTTCACAGCTTAGGTAGGAAGGTCTATACCTTTGTAGTTGTAGATGACTACTCAATGTTTTCCTGGGTGTTCTCCTTAAGACAGAAATCTGAAACACCTAGTGTCTTCCATAGCTTTGTCAAGCAAATTCAGAATGAACTAAATAGTACAGTGGTCAAAATTAGAAGTGACCATGGTACTAAATTTCAGTCTGATAGCATGACAAAACTATGTGAAGAATTTGAGATATTTCAAGAATTCTCTTCACCTAGAACACCTCAGCAAAATGACATTGCTGAGAGGAAGGATAGGACCTTGATAGAGGCTGGTAGGACCCTATTAAGTGATACATCACTACCAGAATATTTCTGGGCTGAAGCAGTTAACACTGCATGCCATGTTATAAATAGGTCTACCATCACTAAAGGCCTCAACAAGACCCCCTATGAGGTTGTGAAAGGCAGGAAACCAAACCTATCCTACTTCAGGATTTTTGGTTGCAAATTTTTCATACTTAACAATGGAAAGTCTTACTTGACTAAGTTTGCTGTCAAGTCCCAAGAGAGAATTTTTGTTGGGTACAACAACAACAGTAAGGCTTATAGAGTCTACAACTTATCTACACAAGTTGTAGAAGAATCTGTACATGTAGTATTTGATGAGACTAAACTTATTAACAATGAGTTGTCTAGTAGTGTATGCAGCCCCACATGTTTAACAAAGAAGATGGACAAGCTTACTATAGAAGAAGTACCTACTGCAAGACAGCAAGTAGAAGACAGTGTGTTGTCCAGGGGGAGAACTACATGTACCAATTGCTGAAGAAGTTCAAGGAGTACAGCATGATGGAGATGCTGAAGAGGTTCAACCAGAAGTTAGGATGCCTCCAGCCAACAGACATCTTAGAGATCATCCAGTAGAGCAGATTATTGGAGATCCAAGACAAGTAGTACAAACAAGGAGCAGAAACCTGAATGCAACAATCTACTCCAGTTTTCTATCTCAAGTTGAACCTAAGAAGTTTGAAGAAGCAATACTAGATCCACAATGGACTGAAGCAATGCAAGAAGAGCTTAATCAGTTCAAGAGGTGCAAGGTCTGGGAACTTGTTCCTAAACCTAAAGACCACAATATAATAGGAACCAAGTGGATCTACAGGAATAAGATGGATGAACAAGGGGTCATCATTAAGAATAAAGCAAGATTGGTTGCTAAAGGATATAGGCAAGAAGAAGGTATTGACTTTGATCAAACATTTGCTCCAGTAGCCAGACTGGAAGCCATAAGGATGTTTCTTGCCTATGCAACCTTTCAAGGATTCAAAGTTTACCAGATGGATGTCAAATCAGCATTTCTGAATGGTAACCTTAAAGAGGAAGTCTATGTGGAACAACCATCAGGTTTTGTTGATTCAACTCTACCTCATCATGTCTATAAACTTAGGAAAGCTTTATATGGGTTAAAGCAAGCCCCTAGGGCTTGGTATGAAATCCTATCTAGTTTCCTCATTGAGAACAAGTTCTCAAGGGGGAAAATAGATAAGAATCTATTCCTTAGGGAATCTAGAGGCAAAGTTATACTAGTCCAAATATATGTAGATGGCATTATATTTGGGTCTACTGAAAGCAGCCTTTGCAAAAAGTTTGCAAAACTTATGCAAGGTCAATTTGAGATGAGTAGTATGAGAGAGCTGAAGTTTTTCTTGGGTCTCCAAGTTAAACAGACAGAGAGTGGTTTATCCATATGTCAGTCCAAGTTCACCCTAGAACTCATAAGGAAGTATGGTATGGATTCATCCAGTACCATGAAGACTCCTATGGGGTCAAGTATGTCTCTTAGCAAGGATGATGCAGGGAAACCTGTAGATGAAACCTTGTATAGAGGGATAGTTGGCTCCCTATTATACTTGACTGCAAGTAGACCAGATATCATGTATGCTACATGTGTCTGTGCAAGGTATCAAGCCTGCCCTAAAGAGTCTCATTTGACAGCAGTCAAAAGAATATTGAGATATCTAAAGGGCACTCCCTATCTAGGCCTCTAGTACCCTAGGAATGAGGATTTTGAACTAACAGGTTATTCAGATGCAGACTTTGCAGGATGCAAAGAAGATAGAAAAAGCACTACTGGAACCTGTCAATTCCTAGGTGGGAGACTAATTTCATGGAGTAGCAAAAAGCAAACTAGTGTGGCTATCTCCACTGCAGAGTCAGAGTATGTGGCTACAAGAAGTTTCTGTGCTCAACTTCTGTGGATACAACATCAGCTAGAGGACTATAGATTTCAGGTAAGTAGAACTCCACTCTTTTGTGATTCTACTAGTGTTATTTCAATAGCTAATAATCCTGTATCTCATAGTAGAACAAAACATATTGAAATTAAATATCATTTTCTTAGGGAGCATGTAGAAAGAGAAGATATTTTATTAGAATATGTTAAAACTGATAATCAATTAGCTGATATGTATACTAAGCCCCTAGAAGAAGCTAAGTTCAATAGATTTAAAATTGAACTAGGAATGATAAACTTAGAGTAAGTTTATAGAATTGAAATTGGCTAAGTAAAAAGGTGTCGACACATAGAGATTTCTGTGTCGACACAGAATGTAGGTGTCGACACTTCAGGAAAAAGGTGTCGACACATCTAGGAAGTTGGTGTCGACACTTCAGAATATTAGTGTCGACACATGTCAAGTAGGTGTCGACACATCCAAAGTGGTGTCGACACTTAAGATTTACTCAGAATTTTCTAAGTAAAGTCTCGACTATGTGTCGAGTTGAGTGGTGTCGACACATAAACATGTGTCGACACATAATATCTGTTGACTAAACTTGTGTCGACACATATGTGTCGAGACATTATAAGTCAGTGTCGACACTTATTGCCAGTGTTGACACAATTTAAGTTAGCTGTCCCGCCTGTTCATCTTCAAAATTAGAAAGGTATAAATAGGGTTTTGTCTTAGTTTGTCGACACGCTTTCAAAGTTTCGAGACCAAACTTCTGTTGTTAACCCAGAAATCGGCGATCCTTCCCAAGGTGGCCAGCTGGCTAGTCGCGACCCTTAGGTTCTCCCTTTCGATCGCGACAAGTCCCCGCATATGCGGACAGTTTTCCCTGTCCGCCTAGGTTTCCTAGCAAGCGCGTGCCCTGCGGGACGGCGGGCTGTTCCCATGGCTCACCCTCGCGGGACATGCGATTAGGTCCGCTAATCGTGTGTGCTTTTCCTTGCAGGAGTTCGCCAACAGCACCACCGGGAGCGACCTCCTAATCAGCCCAAGGGGCGGTGGTCTCCAGCCACCGTCCGTCGGGGTCGCCCACCAGGGGCGACCTCCCTGCTGCCCGAGAGGCGGCGGCCTCGTGCCGCCGTCCGTCGAGGCCGCCCACCCGGGGCGGCCTCTGCCCGCCAGCCGGGCGGACTCCCCCTGGAGTCCGCCCAGGCCGCCCGCAAGGGGGCGGCCAGGCCCGCCGGGCGGACTCCCCCTGGAGTCCGCCCAGGCCGCACGCTAGGGGGCGGCCCCAGCGACCAGCCGGGCGGACTCCCCCTGGAGTCCGCCCAGGCTGCCCGCAAGGGGGCGGCCAGGCCCGCCGAGCGGACTCCCCCCGGAGTCCGCCCGCTAGGGGGCGGCCCCGGCGACCAGCCGGGCGGACTCCCCCTGGAGTCCGCCCAGGCCGCCCACAAGGGGGCGGCTAGGCCCGCCGGGCGGACTCCCCCTGGAGTCCGCCCAGGCCGCCCGCTAGGGGGCGGCCCCGGCGACCAGCCGGGCGGACTCCCCCTGGAGTCCGCCCAGGCCGCCCGCAAGGGGGCGACCAGGCCCGCCGGGCGGACTCCCCGTGGAGTCCGCCCAGGCCGCCCGCTAGGGGGCGGCCCCGGCGACCAGCCGGGCGGACTCCCCCTGGAGTCCGCCCAGGCCGCCCGCAAGGGGGCGGCCAGGCCCGCCGGGCGGACTCCCCCAGGAGTCCGCCCAGGGCGCCCGCTAGGGGGCGGCCCCGGCGCCCAGCCGGGCGGACTCCCCCCAGAGTCCGCCCAGGCCGCCCGCAAGGGGGCGGCCAGGCCCTGCCGGGCGGACTCCCCCTGGAGTCCGCCCAGGCCGCCCGCTAGGGGGCGGCCTCCGGCCTGCCGGGCGGACTCCTCCCGGAGTCCGCCCAGGTCGCCCGCTAGGGGGCGACCTCCAAGTTCTCTCCAGGAGCCTCCTTCCGCTTGCTTCCTCAGTCAACAGTGGCGGACGCAAAATCTCCGTCCGCGGAGTCCGCGCAGGTCGTCATGCTGATGTCACTGGGCCCCGCTTCTAGAAGAACTTCCCTTGGCCTATAAATAGCCCATGGTGCCTCTCATTGGGGGGGGGTTCCAGATCCTGGAGGTGGAGACAAGTCTTGCCAGCAGCCCCTGCGGACTCAGTTTCCCAGTCCGTCATCACCTCTCCAGCAAGCTCTGCGGACTCAGTTTCCTGTCCGCGCAGTCCTCCACAGCTCTTCAGCAGCTTGCCAGCAGACTTTGCAGACTCAGTTTCCCAGTCCTCCAGCAGCTGGCAGACTATTTTACTTAGTCTCTGACAGCTTCTCCTCTCTGCTTTCTGGCACCTTCTTCTCTCTTAGCCGCCAGCTTCTCCTTGTACCTTTTAAGTGATTTTGTTGTATAGGTGTACTTGTAAGCTTGTAATCTCTAGCTATTAATAAAAGGAAAGCCCGTCGCAGGAGTGGCATTTAGGCCGTGACGGGCGAAGTGTGTTGTTGCCGCTGCTAGCGGCCCCCTCTTCTCTCCTCTGCTCAGCAAGCCTTGCTCCTCTGCTCAGCAAGTCTTGCTCCTCTGCTCAGCAAGCCTTGCTCCTCTGCTCAGCAATCCTTGCCCTCAACTCAGCTCAGCTCTCCTCGGCTTTCAACCTGCAAGTGCAACCGTTGCGATTACTGTCTGCTCGACCGCTTCTGGTCTTCCTCCTCTTCCTCTCTTGATCAACCCTCTCTGTTGATCAAGGCCCGCCTCTCCTCTCAAGCCTCTCCCTTACCTCCCGCAACCTTCTCCTTCATCCTCACCTAGTCTGTGAGGCCCAATCACCTCCTCGGTGATAGCTGTCCCCCCGGTGCCATTTTCGTGCATCAACATGGTGCGGTGAGCGTGGACCCGAACAGCTCACGCGCAAACCTTCAGATCAGAACAGGTAGTGAAAGCAACAGCTAACCATGTCAGACCATCAGTCAGCTGAGAACCATGCTCCAAGTCCCAGTGAAGATCCTCTCTGGGAAGCCTTTGAGCAGTCGCGTCGAGAGAATGCTCAACAGTTCCAAGCTATCAACAAAGTTCTTGCTGCTATAACGCAGCGATTAGATGCTCAACCAGCAGCTGCTCCAATCAACCCAACACCAACAGCAGAGCGTCAACAAGCTTACTCTCAAGCTTGCCCGTCGTTCTATCCCCCGTACACTCCAACCTTTCCACAAGAGCCTGCAGCTCCTTTGCGGACTCAAGATGAAGAGTTCGCTGCTCGCCATAACTTCTTCCGGGAGGCAGCCCGGGGAAGTCCAGCTAGAGTTCTCAACTATCAGGGAAGTCATCCCTACCCTTCAGCTCCTGCCTCTGCTCCTCCTGCAGCAACTTTTCCTTGTTATCCTCATGCTCCTTTTGCAGCTGCAGCTTATGCTCCTTTCTTTCCCTATGCTGTAGGAGAGCAAGAAGAACCTTCACCATTCGCGGAGAGTGTCCGCCATGAGCCAACTCCAGCAAACTTCAGAGAGCCTCGACTACCAACCTACACTGGAGAGACAGATCCAGTAAAGCACCTCCAAGCTTTTGAGTCAGCCGTTGCTCTCAAGACTCTTTCAGATGCAACCAAATGCAAGCTTCTTGTTACCTCTTTTGATGGGCAAGTGAGGGACTGGTTCTATGGCCTCCGTCCTCACTCCATCTCTTCCTTCCTTGATCTTCGAAGGGAGTTTCTTCTCAGATTCTCTACGTCAACTAAGAGAAAGGGCGGTCCTGAAGCCCTCTTTGAGATCAAGCAGCGCGGGAATGAAACTTGGTCTCAATTTATTGATCGATTCCAAAGAGAGATTTTGGACATCGAGGTTACTGATCAAGAGATGTACCGAGTGGCTCTTATCCACGGTCTTCGTGAAGGGCCTCTCAAATTTGAAGCCAACGTCCGTGCTCCAAGGACTTATCAAGAGTTAATTGCTCTGGCCAACTCATACATACGAGGAGAAAAGAGCAATCCAGGCTTCGTCTCCAAACTTCTATCCGAGGAGGATCCCTCTCGCAAGCATCCTCCAAGGTCTCCTCGCAATCACGCCCCAACTTACTCAAGGAAGGAGAGAAGGCTTCATCGCCAGCGATACTCCTTCCCAAGCCGAGACAATGCTCAAGACTCATTGTTGCCGCTAGCTCGTTCTCAAACAGCAACTGTTCAACAAGAGCAAGACGATGACTTGCATGAGTCTGATCTCGACGACGTCGTGCAAGAAGTAGTCCAGATCATGAAAGATAGGGCAAACTACAAGAAGCCCTATCGGCCAACCGATCAGAGGTCTAGAATCTCAGAGCCTTATTGTGAATTCCACAAAGAGTCAGACCATCGAACAGAAGACTGCCGAGCATTCCGCCAACTTGTGCAAAGGATGCTCCGGCAAGGCAAGATGCATGACTTGCTTCCTAAAGAATATCGCCCTGATCCATCAACTTCAAAGGGCAAAGAAATTTCAGACGCTCCTTGCTCCTCAAGAGGAGTGAACCACGTCGAAGAGCCTCCTCTCCTCTTTGTTCACGCAACCGTCGAATGCTTCGATGCTGACGACGAGGGTGTGCTGGGAAGGTTATTCTAAGCTAGCGATGGACTTCACAGTCCTCCAAAGCGATGGACTTCACAGTCCTCCAGAACTCCTTGCAACCTACAGGGGTTTTCTCAACCCTTACTTTCTCTCCTTTTCAAACATTTTCATTACAACACTTCTCAGTGTTCTTTACTTGCTTTCCAGCAAAGCTTTTATTCAGGGATCCCGTACTGACACAGTTCCCTTCTTGTGTTGCTCCTTCCTCTCTTCTCCCTCTCTTAGGATCGTTACGCCAATGAGATTTTGCCGAGCCTGAAACGTTCCCTCCGTAGTTTGTTCTCGCACTACCGCTTCGACCACATATGGCGGGAGTATACCCATGTGTGTAGTGGGAGCAGTTCATTCTACGATTATGGGCTTCAGACTTAGGATCCTAGCCAACATCTGACACAGAGTGTGTGCTAGGGGAGCCCCATGTGTTAGCTCTGTTGTGCGTCCTATAGGATACACTATGGTTAGGATGATCTTCGCTGGACAAGCAATGACGATCAAGCGTAGCCTTGTATCTTTGCTCATCCTTCAACTGTGGTGGCCGAAGCACTCTCCGGTATCCTCGATCCGTGCCTTCTCGGGTTCGCAACTCCACTGATCAATACACAGACAAGATAGGCCTCTTAGCGCAACCCGTCTCGTTGATCAGTGATGCTTGTACCCAAGGCGAGAGAGCGGTCCTTCTAGCGGTCCTTCTCAGGACCTTTCCCTTGCTTTTCTCTTTTGTGCCCTCCTTGAGGATACGCGGCCAGCCCGCTTTAAGCAGGATCATGCTCGGAATGATTTTTCGGGCAAGTGATGCATAAGGCCCACGGGGAACACCTGTGGCAGCATTCAACCCTCCTTAGTCATTCCGAACATGGACCTCTTTTTCCTTTTCCCCCCTCCTTGAGGATGCGCGGCCAGCCCGCTTTGAGTAGGACTGTACTCGGGATGATTTTTCGGGCAAGTGATGCATAAGGCCCACGGGGAACACCTGTGGCAGCATTCAACCCTCTTTAGTCATTCCGGGTACAGACCTCCTTTTCTCTCTTCCCTCCTTTCACAGGTGAACAGGTTAATCCAACCTGCCAAAAGGATTTCCAGCCATGTCAACAGCTAGTGCTCGATTCATTAATCTGGACTTCGTGATAATGTTCATCAGGCATTTCTCTTGCTACTTGGTCATATCGACCCTATCTCATCAACCTTCATGGGTTATCTCAAAAAGATTTTCAGCAATCACTTTGCTTATGCTCACCTCATATACTTTGTCTGCTCAAGCTCTATCATATTGAGATTCACAGAGCTACTCATTATTCTTGCCAAAGTCTAATGGCGTCAAACATTAATCGAGTCATATCAACATTTTTGGTATGGTTCTGGTGCGGTTATCCTCGCGTCTTATTTGCTTCTAATCTCTCTCCTCACAGAGGTTAGCAAACCCTTGCAAGCCTTCTCCACAGGTACTTGCAAGCTCCATTCATATGCAAATTGTCTGCTTCTAACTTTTCTCTTTGTAGAGAACAACAGACACCTGCAAACCTCATCCAGGTACTTGCAGTTTAAATCATTATTTTATCTTTGCTGCTTACTCTTCACTTTGCAGTGGTTAGCAGACATCTGCAAGTCATTCAGGTACTTGCAGCTTATCTCTATATACAATATCTGCCTCTAACTCTCTTCTTGCAGAAGTTACCAACACTTGCAAGCTCCATTCAGGTACTTGCAAGTTACTTTCATGTACTATGCATACTCTTAACTCTTCTCTCGCAGAGACTACCAAAGATTTGCAAGTTCCTTCCAGGTACTTGTAACTCATTTTTTTCTGTCCTTGCATACTCTTTTCCCTTCTCTTTTTGCAGAGAATGACAGGTGCTTGCAAGCCTCTATCAGGTACTTGCAAGTTATTATGCCTTTCTGTTTTCCCTCATTATTGTTTTGCAGAACTTTACAGGAGAAGCGCCTTCTTCGTTTTGCAAAATCAAACTCAGGTACACGCTCGATGTACCACTCATACGTGCTTACCCTTAATTTTCCTCTTGCAGGAAAATAAAACAGGAAACACCAAGCTTGTAAGGAGAGGCTTCAGGTTCTATCTCTCCTTGCTTCCCCCTCTCTTTCCTTTGGGGTGGATCACGATTTTCGTGGGTCTCCAACTTTTTCGAAGTTCCCTTCGGAACTTAAAAAAGTGCGGGGATTATGTTAACCCAGAAATCGGCGATCCTTCCCAAGGTGGCCAGCTGGCTAGTTGCGACCCTTAGGTTCTCCCTTTCGATCGCGACAAGTCCCCGCGTATGCGGACAGTTTTCCCTGTCCGCCTAGGTTTCCTAGCAACCGCGTGCCCTGCGGGACGGCGGGCTGTTCCCATGGCTCACCCTCGCGGGACATGCGATTAGGTCCGCTAATCGTGCAGTGCTTTTCCTTGCAGGAGTTCACCAACAGCACCACCGGGAGCGACCTCCTAATCAGCCCAAGGGGCGGTGGTCTCCAGCCACCGTCCGTCGGGGTCGCCCACCAGGGGCGACCTCCCTGCTGCCCGAGAGGCGGCGGCCTCCTGCCGCCGTCCGTCGAGGCCGCCCACCCGGGGCGGCCTCTGCCCGCCAGCCGGGCGGACTCCCCCTGGAGTCCGCCCAGGCCGCTCGCAAGGGGGCGGCCAGGCCCGCCGGGCGGACTCCCCCTGGAGTCCGCCCAGGCCGCACGCTAGGGGGCGGCCCCGGCGACCAGCCGGGCGGACTCCCCCTGGAGTCCGCCCAGGCCGCCCGCAAGGGGGTGGCCAGGCCCGCCGGGGGGACTCCCCCCGGAGTCCGCCCAGGCCGCCCGCTAGGGGGCGGCCCCGGCGACCAGCCAGGCGGACTCCCCCTGGAGTCCGCCCAGGCCGCCCGCAAGGGGGCGGCCAGGCCCGCCGGGCGGACTCCCCCTGGAGTCCGCCCAGGACGCCCGCTAGGGGGAGGCCCCGGCGACCAGCCGGGCGGACTCCCCCTGGAGTCCGCCCAGGCCGCCCGCAAGGGGGCGGCTAGGCCCGCCGGGCGGACTCCCCCCGGAGTCCGCCCAGGCCGCCCGCTAGGGGGCGGCCCCGGCGAACAGCCGGGCGGACTCCCCCTGGAGTCCGCCCAGGCCGCCCGCAAGGGGGCGGCCAGGCCCGCCGGGCGGACTCCCCCCGGAGTCCGCCCAGGCCGCCCGCTAGGGGGCGGCCCCGGCGCCCAGCCGGGCGGACTCCCCCCGGAGTCCGCCCAGGCCACCCGCAAGGGGGCGGCCAGGCCCTGCCGGGCGGACTCCCCCTGGAGTCCGCCCAGGCCGCCCGCTAGGGGGCGGCCTCCGGCCTACCGGGCGGACTCCTCCCGGAGTCCGCCCAGGTCGCCCGCTAGGGGGCGACCTCCAGTTCTCTCCAGGAGCCTCCTTCCGCTTGCTTCCTCAGTCAACAGTGGCAGACGCAAAATCTCCGTCCGCGGAGTCCGCGCAGGTCGTCATGCTGATGTCACTGGGCCCCGCTTCTAGAAGAACTTCCCTGGGCCTATAAATAGCCCATGGTGCCTCTCATTGGGGGGGGGGGGGTTCCAGATCCTGGAAGTGGAGACAAGTCTTGCCAGCAGCCCCTGCGGACTCAGTTTCCCAGTCCGTCATCACCTCTCCAGCAAGCTCCGCGGACTCAGTTTCCTGTCCGCGCAGTCCTCCACAGCTCTTCAACAGCTTGCCAGCAGACTTTGCAGACTCAGTTTCCCAGTCCTCCAGCAGCTGGCAGACTATTTTACTTAGTCTCTGACAGCTTCTCCTCTCTGCTTTCTGGCACCTTCTTCTCTCTTAGCCGCCAGCTTCTCCTTGTACCTTTTAAGTGATTTTGTTGTAAAGGTGTACTTGTAAGCTTGTAATCTCTAGCTATTAATAAAAGGAAAGCCCGTCGCAGGAGTGGCATTTAGGCCGCGACGGGCGAAGTGTGTTGTTGCCGCTGCTAGCGGCCCCCTCTTCTCTCCTCTGCTCAGCAAGCCTTGCTCCTCTGCTCAGCAAGTCTTGCTCCTCTGCTCAGCAAGCCTTGCTCCTCTGCTCAGCAATCCTTGCCCTCAGCTCAGCTCAGCTCTCCTCGGCTTTCAACCTACAAGTGCAACCGTTGCGATTACTGTCTGCTCGACTGCTTCTGGTCTTCCTCCTCTTCCTCTCTTGATCAACCCTCTCTGTTGATCAAGGCTCGCCTCTCCTCTCAAGCCTCTCCCTTACCTCCCGCAACCTTCTCCTTCATCCTCACCTAGTCTGTGAGGCCCAATCACCTCCTCGGTGATAGCTGTCCCCCCGGTGCCGTTTTTGTGCATCAACATCTGTGTCGACACCTCTCTTCTCTCAAGACAAATTCTACAAACCCTAATGACGCCAAAGCTTGAGGAGAATGTCAACGAAGGATTCGAGCTGGTGCGCGGTGCTTTCGATGATGCTGATCAAGAAATCCAGACTGTCGTAACCCGAGTAGCCGATTCAGGGTTAGAATATCTTGTTTCTGAACCTACTAAAATATGGAAGAAAGAGGTACTTGAATTCCTCAATGGAGCTAAAGTGGACGAATCTGGATACAAGATCAAATCCAGAGTTCATGGAACAAAGGTTAAGATTTCACCTAAAAGTCTGAAGAAGATTCTACAGCTACCAAGAACTAAAGAGGAAGATGAGGTTACAGCTTCAAAGACCAGGGAAGCTCTAACCTGGCGTGGACTAGATTCTACAATGAAGATTGGTTCTGTTTTTAATAGAAAGGGCATGAACAATCAAGGAAAATTTCTTTCTGAAATTGTTGGTAAGGTTATACTCAGCAAGCCAGGAGGGCATGACAGAGTGTCTGCCCATATGTTTAGTATAATGACAAGGATAATCTTCACTCTAAAAACTGACTGGTCTATGATAGTTTATGAGAAGATTAAAGAAAGCATGAAGAAGCCCAACCTGGGCAGGATTTTAAGTCTTTACCTTGCTGGTGTAATACCTGAAGTTATGAGTACAGATGCTGGAAGCAAAATAAATCATATGAGAAAAATGGACATGAGGTTGTTCTCTAGATGGGACAGGGTGTTGACAAAGGAGATGCCAACCCCTGAGAAGATAGTTTCTGAGAAAGAAATTTCACCAAAGAAGAAGAGAAAAACTGCTCCTGTGGCTCAAGAGTCCACTAGCAGCTCTGACAGTGAAGAGCCAGTTGTTTTCTCATCTGATGAGCATGATGAAGGGACTGTTGAGAAGACTCCTGCTCCTCAAGATAATGCTGAGATCCAGGGGGAGCTACCTCTAGCAAGCCCCATTCACAAGGATCAAAGCCTGGGGGAGCTACCAGTTGTAGATGAACCCACTACACTGGAAAGTGAACAAGCAACCAACATCATAATAGAGGTAATCACTGAACTAAATACTTTAGATTTTCCTATGGAAGATACTGATTTGTCTGATGTTCATCAGCAAATTCAGCTGGATAACCAAGTCCCAGATGCTGTCTTGGAAGACACATCTGTTGCAGCTCCAATAGTTCCTGATCCAGTGGTTGAAGAGACCAGAATTTCTCCAGCTCCTTCACCACAAGAGTATACTATGGAAGATTTATTTTTAAATCTGGATCAACAAGATTTTGAAAAAGAAACTACTGCTGCTGAAGAAGATAATGCTGCTGCTGAGGGGGAGCAAGTGCAAACTCATGAAGACCTTACCAGGAAAGTACCTGAGACAGCACCAGATGTGCAGCCTGAGAAGCCTCCAATCCCTAAGGAGAGGGTTGAAATAGCCAGCTCCTCAGAATCTGAAGATGAGGAGGCTATCAGGGCAAAGCAAAAGAAATTTCAGGTCTTCAGGAGAAGAAGCCAAAGTTATAAGAAGGCTTTGCAGACTGTTGCTCCACAGTCTATAGTTCAGCAAGCACCATCAGTTGATTATAGTGCACTGATGGTTGCAATGCAAATTAAACTTGATGAGCAAAGGCAGGCCATAGAGAAATATGTGGATGAAGGGCAGAAGTCTCTACAATTTGATCTAGCCCAAGACATCAAATCTATCAGGTTTGAAATGAACCAAAATAAAAAGGAGATGACTGAATGTTTTCACAAGGGTGGAAATGCAGTGGTGTACTTGGCTACACACTAGGAAAAGATAAAGGCACAAGTGGATGACATAGCCTTGAAGCAAGGTTATGTTCTTGAAAATCAGATAAGAATGAATGACAATCTTACTGCCTCTCACAATGCAATAGTCACAAAACTGAAGAATCTAGCTGCAGGGCAGACTCCAGCTATAGCAAAGGCAGATTTTGACAAAGTATTCCTAGAAGAAATCACTGCTCTTAAGACTGCTATTCAAGAATCTCAAAAGAATATCACTGACAAACTCCAAAGGTTAAAACCTTTCTTCAAAGATGGAGTTAATTACTTGGATAATCAGGTGAGATTTCAAAAGGATGATATGAGAGACCATATAGAACGAGAAGTCATAAAGGGGGAGAGGGTTTTAGTCAAGGCCAGCTCTGATCATGCCAAATGGATATCAAATTCTATCAGAGCTACACTGGGTTATCCTCCTCTTTGTGATGATGATAATGTGGCAGAATCTGGAATTCATCCCGCCTATCTAGGAGGGGAGCAAGCTGAAGTGGCTCAAGTCATATACCCTCCTCCAGATTTTGACATGATTCATGCTGATGTACAGTCCATGTATAGCCCACCTGGGGGCAAGGACAATGTTATTATTGAAAAAGTTGTTCAGCCTATTTATGAAGCCATGCAAGAGGCAATGCAGAAAGAAGAAGAGACAAGATTGTCTAAGAAGAGGTTTAGGGAACAAGCTGAACAGAGACCAGATTTTGAGCAGTGGAGCCCTACCTCAAGAAATATTATATTGACTGCCTGGAAAGCTGCCAAAGATAATGTGCATGACAGGAATAAATGGTTCTCTGAGGCTGAATGGAGAAAACATGAAACCAGACAGGAGGCAATAGTTCAATATAGAAGGAAGGCCAAGATGGGAAAGCTACCTCCTACAGCTCAGGAGCCTAGCAAGTACTTTCCAAAGCCTTACCATTATTTTGAAAGGCAGAAGATTAAAGCAGAAGAGCTTAAGAAGAAAGATCTGAAAGGCAAGAAGCCTGCTGATGCTGAAGTTGCTGATGCTCCTGTCCAAGCTAAAGTTCATGCTGGCAAAGGAATAGTGATTAAGGAGCCAGAACTGAAATAGAATTAGAATTTTCTTGAAGTTTACTTTGTAATCTTTTTGATGTAAACCATTTTGTGAACTTCTGAAAATAAATATGACAGATATTAGAACAATGTGTTATATGTTAAAACTATTTCATATTTGTTCTGTGATGATGTCTATGTCTATTTCATATTTGTTCTGTGATGATGAATTTGTATACATGTGAAATTGATACATGTTTATGTTTACCCTGCTGTATATAATCCTGCTTTACATCATCTTGTAATTTTAATTATGAATGGTGTATATCATTGACTAAGGGTTATGACTTCTCCAAATAGGGGGAGATTGTTGGGTACATTAGTTTAAATGTACCTGATTTGAAGAAGCCTCACCCAACTCAATGATATACATCAAAATGTATTTGATGTGTTGTTGAGTTTACTTATGCAGGTTAAGTATTTGCAGGACTGAAGCAAAAAGTTTCTAAGTCCATGTGTCGACACCCAGAGGGAAAGTGTCGACACTTAAGAAGACTTGTGTCGACACCCAGGCAAGCAGTGTCGACACTTGGAGTCATTGTGTCGACACCTGGGATGCAGAGTCGACACCAGACACAAAGTGTCGACACAAGGAGCTGTGTCGACACTCAGTGAAAAAAAGTGCAGACAGAAAGTGTCGACACAAGGAGTTGTGTCGACACCCAGTGAAGCTGTGTCTACACCAGAAAGTGTCGACACTTGGAGCTGTGTCGACACTCAGCAAAAGTCAGCAGAGACTAAGTATAAGTGTCGACACTCAGAACAATGTGTCGACACTCAATAGAAGTGTCAGCATTTGAAGAAAGTGTCGATACCCAGAACAATGTGTCGACACACAACAAAAGAGTCAGCACTTGAAGTAAGTGTCGACACCAAGAACAATGTGTCGACACTCAACAGAAGAGTCAACTTTTGAAGTAAGTGTCGACACATAGAACAATGTGTCGACACTCAGCTGAAGACTCTACACTTGAAGAAAGTGTCGACACATGGAGCTGTGTCGACACTTAGCAAAGAACAGCAAGATCAACAAAATATTCTAAGTACAAGTGTCGACACTAAGGGAATGTGTCGACACTCAGTTGAAGTCTCAACAGAAGAATCAAGTGTCGACACAAGGAGCTGTGTCGACACTCAGCAAGTATCAACACTGAAGACTATGTGTCGACACCAAGAAGCAGTGTCGACACTTAACAGATTCAACACATGAAGATGTGTCGACACAAAGGAGATATGTCGACACTTAGAAGATTTCAGCAAAATACAGAAGATCAAGTACTTGTGTCGACACTCAATTTCAGTGTCGACACATGAAGAAGAAACTGTGTCGAGACATAGAATCTACAACACAAGGAGTTGTGTCGACACCTTGTAGACTTATGTAGACACTTACACAACTTGTGTCGACACTTGGTCTATAAGTGTCGACACTTAAAGACAGAAATTCTCGACACTTTCAGACAGTTAGAGAACTTTCAAGAACTGACTGGATGACTTGACAGCTGCCGTTCCAGCCGGTCTACAGCACCTGTCAGAGATGTCAGAATTCAGTTATGAACCAGACCAGCCGGTTACCATGAAGAAGGCCTATAAATAGGCTCATACAGTCTACAGAAACTGTGGTTGTTAAAGTAGTTGTTAAAGTGGTTGTTAAAGTGGTTGTTGTTGTTGTTATTGAAGATTGATAAAGTTCAAGTTATTGATCAAGTATCTAAACAAGAAGATCTAGCTGTCCAAGTGCAGATCTAAGAAGTTGGAGAGAGAGAGAGCTCCATCCAAGAAATCAGCCGTTGGAACTAGGCTGAGAAGAAGGGTTCAGATTTATTCTGGATCTTAAGAAGCAGAGATCAAGGATCAACTGCAGAAGGAGTCAATCTTATTGAGTTCTACTTTCAAGAAGCTTTGAAGAAAGCTAAGTCAGATTGATTTCAGCTGAGTTCTTCCAAGAACTCATCAAGAAACTCACAACTGCCCTCTCTTGTTTCTGGGTTGCTGAGTTATCATTTGTAAATTCATTTTTATCTTGTAGGATCCTTTGGATCTGAGTTTTTGTAAGCCTGTAATTATAAAGGCTGAGTGTAGGGCTTGGGAGCCTGAGTGTAGAAGATTGGAATCTCTGAGTGTAGGCCTTTTATGGTTGAGTGTAGGCCTTGGTGGCTGAGTGTAGGACTTTGTGGCTGAGTGTAGGCTTTGTGAAAAAGCTGAGTTGTAGGGCCTTGGGCCTGAGGTGTAGGAACCAGTTTGGGTTCTGAGATAGTAGAGAAGTTTGGCTGAATCTAATATACTGCTAGATAGGCGAAGGGGGAAAGTGGATGTACCCAAAGCTTGGGGAACCACTATAAAACTCTGTGTCTGCTGTGATTGTGATTTGCTGTGAATGTTGTGTGATTGCTGTGCAATAGTAAAGTAAATGCTGTGTGAAAAACTGATTGCTGCCATAAATAGTTAAAAAGAATTTGGTCACCTATTCACCCCCCCTCTAGGTGTTTAGGTACTATATCTTTCAGAATGCAAAAACTGTCACCTCCTCGATGTTGCTCGCACTCTAATGACACAGATGCAGGTTCCTCGCTCCTATTGGGGCTATGCTGTCCTCATCTCATGCTATCTCATCAATCACATTCCCTCATCTGTTCTCCACGGTAAAACCCCATTCTCCATTTTTTATCCGGGCAAGGATCCATTTACTCTCCCTCTGCATATCTTTGGGTGCATGACTTTTGTGCACGCTCCTTCTGCCACTCATGACAAACTCGCCCCATGTGCCACCAAGTGTGTCCTTTTGGATTACTCTACTACTTAGAAAAGTTATTATTACTTTGACCCTGTTCTTTGTAAACAATACGTATCCGTGGATGTGACCTTCTTCGAGAATGCGTCCTATTTCTCTTCTGACTCCTCTCTTTCTCCTGATGTTTCTTCTTCTCCTACCGTCCCCTCCACCACGTCTACTCCCATCGAGATTTCTCCACCGCTGTATCCATCGTCTCCACCTTCTCTCTCCCCCTCACCACCTCTGCTATCTCCCTCCTCTCCGCGACCGTCTCTCTCCACTCCCGGGCCAGCTCTATCTGCCACGGATGCTCCGGCTACTGAGTAACACGCCGACCTAGATCTTCCCATTGCTCTTCGCAAAGGGGTGCAGACGTATACCCAGCACCCACTGGATGATGTTGTTTCCTATGATCATCTCACTCCTTCTCGCAGGGCATTCACATTGGCTATCTCTGCCACTATCACTCCCCGCACCTACTAGGAAGCTCTTGTTGTTCCTCATTGGAAGACTGTCATGGATGAGAAAATTTCTACGCTCACTAAAAGGGGTACATGGACCCTTGTTCCTCCCCTTTGAGCAGTGATGTAGTTGGTTGTCGATGGTCTTTGTTGTGAAGTTCCATCCGGATGGCAGCGTGGATCGATATAAGGCCCGCCTGGTCGCCAAAGGCATTACTCAGACTTATGGTGTTGATTACTTTGACACCCACTCTCTTGTTGCTCGTCTCAGTGTCATTCGGGTCCTTCTCACTATGGCTGTCAACAGGGATTGGCCCATTTCCCAGCTGGATGTCAAGAATGACTTTCTTTATGGTGATTTTCAGGAGAATGTTTACATGGAGCAACCTCCTGGGTATGTTGCTCAGGGGGAGACACGAGTATGTCAGATGAAGAAGGTCATCTATGGTGTAAAGCAAAACTCAGGCTTGGTTTGACAAATTTAGCGGCATTGTTGCGGTCATCAGTTTTGCAAGAAGTTTTGTCGATCCCTCTTTATTCATTCGCAAAACCTCCTCGGGTCTGGTGGTTCTTATTGTATATGTGGATGATATTCTTCTTACTAGTGATGACCAGGCTGCGGTAGCTTTGACAAAGAAACACCTCTGTCAACACCTGGTCACGAAGGATATGGGCTCCCAAAAATACTCTCTGTGGATTGAAATCTCTCAGAAGCCCAACTCCTTGGTCCTCTCCCAACGGAAGTATGCTCTTGATTTACTAAAAGAGGCAGAGTTGACTTGTGCTAAACCTGCCCGATGTCCTATGGATGCTGGAGAAGATAAAACTTGGACAAATGACTCGCCTCCTCTATCTGATATTACGAGGTACCGACATCTGGTTGGCAAACTTATTTATCTCACAGTAACCAGACCCGACATCTCCTATGGTATAGGCAAGGCGAGCAAATTCATGCAAGCTCGTAGGGAGTGCTATCTACAGTATGCCCTGATGATATTGGAGTATGTCAAAGCAACGTCAGGGAAAGGACATCTTTTTCAGAAGAATGGTCACTTGAGGGTTAAAGTGTACTCAGATTCGAGCTATGCTAATGACAAAGGAGATCGCAAGTCAATATCGGGCTTTTGCACATTTGTTAGAGAAAATCTTGTGAGCTGGAAGAGCAAGAAACAGTTTGTTGTCTCCAGTTCTAGTGCAGAAGCGGAATATCGTAGTATGACGTCGACCACATGTGAGTTGAAGTGGTTACGAGCTCTCATGCTTGACTTAGGATAGGTCTACAACTATCCTCTTTCTATGTTCTGCGATAACAAGGCCGCGATATACATCTCCAAAAATCCGTTCTTTCATGAGAGAACAAAACACATAAAAGTTGATTGTCATTTTATTTGGGAAGAGGTCTTGAAAAAACAAATTTGTACTCCGTTAGTCACTTCTGACAATGAGTTGACAGATATCTTCACCAAGCCGGTGTCCGCTTCCTTTTTTCACATTTACGACAAGCTGGGCATGATTGATATCTATGCTCTAGCTTGAGGGGGAGTGTTGCAGTATGGAGGTCGGACAGTCTGTTGCAGTATAGAGGTCGGGCAGTCTGGCGGTTTCTCCCAGTGGCTTATTAGTCGGGCAGTTGCTATTTGGTATCTGAGCGGTCTGACGGTTTGTCTCAGACAACTTGGAGACCGGAGGTGGTGGTCTTCGGGTAGCGGCTTGCCAATTCTTGAACGCAGGAGCGGAGCGCCTGAATTCACGGTTGCGAGGGCCACCTGAAACTTAAGAGATTTGGCCTGGGCGGCCGCCCCTTGGTCGCACCGACGGCCGAGGAAGTGGGCGGCCCGGGTGGCCGCCCCCTTGGCCGCGCCGGCGGCCCAGCAAGGTGCGGTCGGGGCGGCCGCATCCTCGGCCACGGTTGGGGCTGACGCAGCGAGAGAGGGTGGGTGGCCGGCTTTCGGGGAGGAGGTTTGCCGCCTGCCGCCGGCGATGCGGGGCCCGCGGCGGTTTGCCTATTACGCGTAATGGGATCGATGCGCGGGGGATCGGGAGCGGTGATTACGTGCGCGGTTGATCCCACTTCCTTTGAGGTGATCATGAGTGTGTGGTTATGTGCAAACCCGATTTCAATAAAATGAGGGTCATCCCCAACAATTATCCCCCAGATCCTTATTGTACGAGACCGCTTCAGACGAAGGAAAGCAAAGATCTTTCTCTGTTCACTTTTATGGCGGCGACGGTGGCGAATGGTGATAGACTTGAGCAGACAAGTGGTTGCGCCTTGCAAACTCGGGTAAAAAATGTTAGCATATTTTATGGTGTAGGAGAGGCGACGAACGTGCCTGGGGGAGGAAGGCGTTGCTCCCATAGTCGCAACGGTGCACACGGGTGCGTGAGCGGGGTTGCGCATGGGCGCGCGCGATCTCATCCACGCGCTGGCATGCGCGCGCGGACACGTGTGAGATAGCGCGCGAGCACAACTGTGATGGTGCGGGTGGGTGCACTCGTATGGGCGCGCGTGCGTGTCTGGGATCGTGCGGGGGCGCCCGCCTGGCCGCGCGCATGGGCGCACGCCTGGCCGCACGCTGGTCTAGTCGTGCGCGAGTCTGGTCGCGGCGCCTCGCCGCAAGAGCCCGAGTGCGCGCGCCTAGCCGTACGTGCGTGCGCGGGCTTGTGCACACAATCACACGTACATGGCCACGTGCGAGCGCGCGTGCGGGGTCCTGTTGCGCGGGTATGTGTGTGTCGGGGAGCATGTGCATGTTTGGGCTCGCCGCAGATATTTTTGATTCTATCGGGTGACGTGACTTTTGTGCATGACGGGGGTGGATGATCTTTGCGCGGACTTTTTAGTCTAATTTTTTTTATTTTTGCGACAGGTCTCGAGCGTACTGTGAGGCCGATGCATCTTCGCTCCTCTCTTACCGAGGATCAGGTTGCAATTTAGAGGAGAAAGTTCGGTCTGCCTGCCGATCTTGAAGTGAAGATAACGCATGTCATAGAGAGGGTTCAAAATCCTCCTCGTGACTGGTTGACAAGCATGAAGCTGGAGAAGTGAGCACTATTTTATTGTGGAGTATGCACACAAGTGAGCTCTCTCCGGATTTCATGCTTCCTGTAGAAGTTAGAGAACTCATTTGAAATGAACTCACCTTCGTTGTCCGTTCTCAGCTTCTTAATCTGTAGGCCAGGCCAGCCCTACACTAGCTCCTTGAACTCCACAAATAATTGGAATGTGTCTGACTTCTCCTTCATAAAGTACACCCAAGTGTACCTCGTGCAGTCATAAATCAACACCAATATATATATCTACTGCCTCCAAGACTGGTAGTGACGGTCAGACCCATCAGATCACCATGGATACACTCAAATGGTGCTTTACTCCCGGTCTATGACTTATCAAACGGAAGGCGATGAGTCTTACCATACTGACATACAGCACATACATGACCGTCGCTGAAGGAAGAGAATTTAGGCAAGCCTTTCACAAGGCTTTTCACCATCATAGCTTTCAACTTGTCCATCCTGACATGTCCCAGACTCTCGTGTCATATAGCGGTGCTATCGTTGACTCTCATCCAGTCAACATAGGAACTTGTTGATAACACAAACAAGTCATTTACCCTTCTCCCTATATGATCAACGTCATCCTTCACCGTTGACATATTGCTGAGAAACTTCACTTCTGTTGGGCCGAACAGAACGTGATAGTTCATGTCCACCGCGTTGGTCACTAAGAAAAGGTTCTTATTCATGCCCGATACGTGATAAACACTCCTCAAGGTGAGTGGACCCTTATCACTGCCCAAAGAAATGACACACTCCTTCTCAACTGCATGAACTGTATCATTAGCAGTAATATTAGCTTCTTTACCTGAGTACGATTGCAGAGAAGATAACTTTGACTCGTCCCCAGTGAGGTGGTGACCACACCCCGAGTCCACTATCCAGTCATCTTGGTAGTCGATGGTGGAAAAAGTACGGATACACGTGCCCGTCATAAATACATTCCCCCATCCTCCTTCCTCAGCACTGGAACTAGTTCCCTTTTTATCTGCAACGTGCCTTGACTACAGCTTGACCTTGCAGTCCTTCTTGAAGTGACCCGACTGGTTGCATCTATAGCACGTTAGCCCTTCCTTCTTCTTCCAATCCCGCTTAAGAGAAGCACTCATCTCTTATCAATAAGAAATTGAAGGGCCATCGTCAGCAGACGGCTTCTTCTTCTTATCACATCTCTTCTTCTTCCCTGAGAAGAGCACCTTACTACCTCCTTCGGAGATAGTAACTCCAGCCATCAGTCTTGTTAGTCTCTCCTGCGAAGCTAGCAGGTTCTCCAGCTCCAGCAAAGATGGCTGAGCGGCTCAGCCTTGAACATAAGTAACAAAGGTCATATACTCCTTCCGCAAACCACAGATTATGTACCTCTTGAGCTTCACTTCTGAAATCAACTCATCAGGGTCTAATGTCGAAATTTCAGCAAATAAGTTCTTCATCTTCAGGAAGAACGTTGAGATGGACAGATCTCCCTGAGTGGCTCTCTCCAACTCATTCTCCAGGAATTATAGCTGCGCTACATTCTTCCTATTGAACAACCCATTAGGGGAAGTTCAAATCCCAGCAGCAGATCAACATTCTATGATGTGGTCAAAGAGTTTCAGTGAGATAGCCCACTTGAGAGTAAACTCCGCCTACATGTTTGTCTTCCTCCATGCTCTCACCGCTTCAGCATTGCCAGCGACAACAGTAAATTCTTGCCTCTCGTCTCCGCAGACGACCTCCCAAAGGTCCTCGCCAAGAAGATAACTTTACATGCACGACCTCCACTTCTTGAAGTAGGTCGTCGTTAAAAGTTTTATTCCAAGATCCCTTGCAAATCCTCCTTCCATTGCACTAACACTGGTCTACTAGACTTCTAGAAGTAAAAAAATAAGTTTGTCGGCTGATCACTTCTTAAACCTCTATTCGCTCTGATACCATGTAAAAAAATTATGAGATGCGGAAAATGGGAAATATGGTTGCATGAACACTTAAACAAACCAAACGAAGCAAACTAAATGCAAACAGAAGAGCAAGCAAATATTGTACTATCAAAAATATTTACAGTGCGAAGCATACATGACGGGACATGATTCACCAATATACCTGAAGGAAGCAAAAATAAGAAAGCAAAATCTAGCCGTGCAGACTCAAAGAGTAACAGCTGACTCTGTCGGTCTGCACTACGGAGTCTGCTGAAGCCGCTAAGTCACCAGACCACAGCCTAGCCTCGCGGACACCCCGTTATTCCAATGCTGAAGAACTCTGTCTGCAATCTGCTAGCCGTATAACCGTGAGGTCGCCTAGCCGCCAGATTACCCAAGAACAGCTGCTGTCGAACTGAACAGACCGCCAGAAGCGGACAGCATATTGAACTGGGAAAGATTGCCAAAGAGAAGACTGCATGATCGCAAGCCATGAACTGCTGCTAACCGCTGATTGTAACCGCAGAGTCTGTACTGATCCTTGACTAAAGTCAGAACCAAGTCTCTGACTTCTCAGCGCTATCCACGCAGCAAAAAACCGACCAACTCCTCAAACCGCGTGGATACAAAAACTTGTCCTAAACAATCGCCTGAGCTCACTTACTGTTCATTTGGTTGTACTGTTGATGTGATATGAGGTCCTATTTATAGGCGCGGAGAGGAGTGTGGTCACCGCCCTAGCCGATAGAAACACTGCCCATCTCGCGGCGAGTACAAGACATATCTGCATAGTGCGGACACAAAACTAGTTCGCGTTTGTCGCTGCGACTAGGATGGATAGCCAGTCCGCCGAGGTCGAACCACCAAGGCCGGATAGAAACCTATCTGCCTTGTTGCCAAAAAAACTAGGCCAAGACTTCTCCACCACACCTGCGGACACTGCTGATACCACACCAGTCTGCATATCATACGGACACAGCTCCAGTCCGCATATCCCGAGCCCGCAACTAGAGCACCAGGCTGATTGCTATTAAACTCAGCTTAACTATGGAGTTTTTCAACTTCTCATCACCAATTGAGCTGCAGACCCATCATTACCTGAGTACGCCTGTAGAGAAGAAAATTTTGACTCCTCCCCGGTGAGGTGATGACCACACCTTGAGTGCACGATCCAGTCCTCCTGATAGTTGATGGTGTACAATGCACGTACATGCATGCCCGTCATGAAAACATTCTCTCATCCACCTTCCTCAGATCTGAATTCAACTCCTTACTTTCTTGCAGCATATCATGGAAGTAATAATAATAATAAAAAAACTAATTTGATCTTGCTTCGTTTACTTTTTCCAAATTGGAGAATTAGTCTCGTATGTTGTTTTCTTAGACTATTGTGACGACTTTTCTTAGTGACCTCTCATGATTGGTTGATTACTATCCTGCAACGATTTTTAAAGATGGATGACATTATCTCTCGATCTCCGAAATCCGTTTATCCTAATTCCCCTAATTATCTCTAACTTAGGCAGATTTAGAATAACATGAAGGTTTAAAATCGATGCTGCTAACTCAAGACGAAATCTCTTCCTCTCTCGACGTTATATTAGGGTTTACGTTACACTTACACCGCTCCTCTCTCGAATCTTGCAGTGCAGTAAAAAGATGGAAGTTTGACTAAAAGAATTACATGACTCCTCTCTCGAATTTTGTCGCATAAAATGAGGATTCAACCCTAAACTAGCAAGACTCCTCTCTCGAATCTTGTCTCGCTATCTAAAAGAAGAACACTTACTCAAAAATTCCACAATTAAAGCACATAAACCTAATAAAAATAGATCATCAACCAAACATGAAAGTAAAATTGAAATCAAATCATCACAATGAGTCTAGTACTCACAACACACAAGACTTTTAAAATTTAGTTCATGACGATGGAGAAATCACACACTATGGTTGAAAAATTGTTACAAGACATGATGGAAATTAATCTTAACCGATGTAGAATCCTTTTATCGAGGTTGCTCGCTTGATCCGTCCGGAGATTTGTCGTCTTCCTCGCGTAAGAAGAGCAACCCTAGGTTTTTCTCCTTTTCTTCTTTCTCTCCAATGGAATTCTGAATTAATCCTTTAATGACTCCCTAATCAGCCACGAAAAACGTCCAGCCCTTTCCCTAAAGGATGCATCTTTCCAAAATTGCAAATGGCGCCATATTTGAAATTTAAAATTTGAAATTCGTCTAGACGTTGCAACCTGTTTTTCTGCGCGTTGTGACCTGTTTTCCTGGTTATGATTCTTTGGGTAGATTTCTTTCTCCAATAGAATCTTTAGCAATTCTCGCACAAATACATTGGAAAAAGACCGGATTAGCTCAAAATTAAATAAATATGAATTAAACTCATATTTCTATTTTATTTAAACTCATTTTGAGCATTTATAGTGGATATTAAGACAGAAAATTAGGCTAGATAACTTCTATTTGGGAAGTTATCACACCTCCACACTTAAACCTTTGCTAGTCTCTAGCGAAGACAATACTAATCATGGAAATTGTGTGAGAGGAGTTAGTCGTAATATGAACTCATAAGATCCTTCTTCTCAACATAATTAAATAAAAGATTTCTCAAATGTTTCAAATTTAACCAAATGAGGACTTGTCATACCTAATGGTTCATCATAATTAAATATTCACTAGCTTGATGAGAGATAAAGCTCAATTAAACTTTCTTGTGTGGTGTGTGCTATCCTTTAAAATCATCGACTTCTATAAATTGTTCTCAACGAACTTCCTTAATAAATAAGAAGGAATGAAAATAAACTGAGTCTTTGACTTAGCCTCCACTAGAGTTCATAATTTGACTTGAAAAGAAAAGATGAGGACTTGTGATGGAAATGACCTTGCCTTGGTAAGGGATCAAATGCGATAGTAGAAGGTATTTCCCTAGTTAATATTCTTAATAACTTTCCAACTATAGGGTTCATCTTTTATTATCAACTTCTTAGACCGTATTAGTGATCATTCCAAGTAGGTGTACACATACTCGGGCCACATATCACTACAACTAACATGGTGTAAATTTTTTCTTTTCTTCTGTAATCATAGTTGGGATCATTCTAAGTATGAATATACATACCTAGGCCGCATATCACTATGACACGTTCTCTTTTCCCCTTTTTTATAAAGTTGTAGTAGGGATCGTTCCAAGTAGGTGTGCACATACTCGGGCCACATATCACTACGAATCACACAATTTTTTTAATTTTTAACAATTCCCTATAGTTAAAGAACTTACTAAGAAATAACTAATAGGAATATAGGGAAATATAGGGAAATGGTATGTGAGAATTTAAAGTTCAAGCTCAAAGGAAAGTGGACGATCAAATCAAATATCGGTAGTGAGGCACGAATTGATCAAAGGTATGTCCTAATCATTCTTTGAAATCAACTAGAAATCACAACGTTTCAGATTACATCTCAGACTTGGTTCATGCCAATCCTTCCATCATTATTTTGAGAAGTCAGTGATGATCAACTTTTAGGAAGCAAATTTTTTTAAAGAATTGTGAAGATTAGAAAAATATTTAAGAGAGCTCTTACCCATCTTACTAATTTTCAATCGATGATTTGAACCCTTAAGACTGACTATCCTACCAACAATCATCATCGAATAATATGGAATAACATTCGTTAATTATATCGAGAAATAGGATTAACTAAAATTGTTGAAAATATTTACTCTCACTCAATTGGTAGGAGTATACTACTCCCACCTCCACACTTTTGATACTTGCTAGTCCCTAGCAAAGAGACTTCAATACCCAAGAAAATAAGATTAAACTATTTTGACTAATAAGCAAATAAGGTAAAGGATAAAATGCAAGTCAAGATGAATATTGTAATTGAAGTACTCCCCTAAAAAGTTGATTGTATGTGTAGTTGTCCATGGACTCGACAATGCACTTGATTTAATATGTAATGGGATGTCTTTCCGATACCCTATCTATTAAATATATCCTGCATGTGTTAAACCCTCAACATGTACACTGATTAGGATAGGAGATGCAATTATGTTGGGCAGTATGAATATCAATAAGAGTAACAAAACATAATACTAGTGCAGAATCATTGTTTTAAGCATATTAAATTAACACATCCTCGAAAACCTTCATAAGCATGAAAAATTCACTCATATAACATCATTAAGCAGAATTCATATAATAAGTCAACATAATATAGAATTGAGACTCGGGATTATATGACAAAATTACCGAATTCAAGGGATGGCTCAACATAACATAGAATCAACATGCCACAATCTAATAGCAATTACTCATGACAATAGTGAAAGTTCCAAATAACATCAGAGCCTAACTATAATTAGGTAACTGAATTAACCATTACAAAAGAAATGTACTGGCCAAAGGACTAAACCTGTCATCACCAAAATGTACGAGTGCCGCGCTAATTAACCAACTGTCCAATATCAGAGCAGAAAGAAGAAGATAGAAATGTAACTATGCAAATGCAAACTAGGAACAAAACAACACACAAGAGCTAAGCATCCCCTTCCTCGTCGTCCTCGTCATCTTCATCCTCCTCTGCTTCTTCATCCTCTTCATCCTCCTCTGCGTCCTCATCGTCTTCATCCTCCTCCGCTTCTTCATCCTCTTTCTGTTCTTTAGCTTTTGTCAACGTAGGATCTATTCTCGTCCCATCTGATGTCAAGAGATAGCCTTTCTTGTCAAACTGGGACTCCAGATTATATTTAGGCTCCGCCACTGGAATACGGGCCTTCTGCATCAACTTGGCCTGATTCTCACATATGTAGTCCAACTTAGAGTTGAAGTAAACAAACCGGCAATGATGATACGCCTTCATGTACTCAAGCTGCTCGATCATAGCGTTTGGATCATCGCCGCGGTCAACTATCGGAATATTAATGTGCTTGGGAGCTACTGCTGTTGACTTAGGGGGTTTAGCAGCACACACGGCTTTCAACTTGCTTGGAGCTTGAGGAAGCTCAGAAGGTACTTTGATGTTGACGTTCATTACCGTTTCTGTGATGTGGCAATCCACTTGCGTGATTAGATCCCCCTCACCAAGTTCAACTCCAGCTGCGCGACATAACTCAGTGATGGTAGTTGGGAACCAAAGGTGCTTCATTTTCTTATCATTCACTTTTGTCCAGATAAGCCAGGAGATGATCCGTCCAATATTAACCTTTATGCCCTTTATGATGCAGAAAATTAATGCAATCCTATCAAGTTGGACGTGGTTCAAATGACGTGTGGGCAGCAAACTTGTGTTTACAAAGTGAAGCCAAACCTTCACTTCCCTCGATAGGCAAGTGGAGTGTAGATCATTCTCTTTGGTGCTCACCCAGTTTGGTCCTAGCACACCACAAATAACAACAGTCATATCTGCCTTAGGCGTGGTAGAAAGCATAGTTGTATGATCTGGTCTGATGTTATCATCTAAATCAAAGAATGAATTAATGGCAGAGGCAGAAAAATCCACTTTATTTCCTCGCATGAACACAGTCCCCCCTTCTGCAACTAGTGCATTAGCGTAGAATTCATAAACCCACGGTAACACTGCCTCCGTCCTTGGGTGACACAACGTTTCCCAGCCCATAGCCTGTATTTGCCCCACATATCCCATATTACAGTCCCGTTTCTCCATTTTGAATCCTCTTTCGTAAATGGGTGGTATGGATTGGAGGGAATGAAATCGTTGGGCGGCTTCGTCACTTACAAATTTCTGGCTTTTTCGCACAATCTCTTTCCCTTTTCCCTTTTTTCTCGATGTCATGACCAAATCTACCAAATCCGAAACCAATGCTAAGCAAGAAATGAAGCAGTCTACTACTCTACTAGACTAAGGGGTTAGGTTTATACCTTTAGAGGCCTGCGAAGTTGAACTTGTGCCGTTGGCGGTTGATGAAGATCGGCCGCTCCACAGGAAAAAGAAGAGCAACGTGTAACACCCCCTATCCGTCGCATAGCATATAGCAGTAGGTCCGGCCGGGGCCCGACGCCATATACCACAGACAGACCGGGTGGTTACTTATGGAAACCATCCAACCAATCTCAACGTCCTACACAGAGCATTCTAGCGGAAGCAATTTATAAGAGTTACAAATCAAGAACCCAGCACAAGCATGAATGTCCACTAAAACCAAAAGGAATGTCATTACAAAATACTCAAAAGTCGGCCTTAAGGCCTTACAAAATGTTTCACTTGTCTTTTACATGGTTTACAAACCTCGGCACGCAGGCCGGCCATACATGAATAAAACAGAAAACATTTCCACTTGGGCCTTCGAGGGCCAGCTTCGCAAAAAGGGCTTTAGCCCGCTACTGACCGCTTGGTCCAGCTGCACCTGCAAGCAAACAAACCACCGCACGGTGGCAAACAAAGCAACGGTCAGCAATGCTGACCAAATTATAACGATCCCGCCCCCAACTCGGGGCGGCGATGCTCCTTCCCTGCATTTCATTAGCACAAGCGAGCAATGCATATAACCATAGCCATCTCATCACAGACGTTGGCTCGTACGGCCACACGTCCCGTGCACTCAGGGCACATTCTTGGTGAACCGGTCGATGTTACGTCAATTGAAGCCATTAACATTCCGGACTCACCACCGCCGCTTAGACGGCCATTCCTATGAGCAATTCGTCTTCATGGTATTGGTCACGTCAATTTAAGCCATCGACCACCGAAGACCCCTATTTATGCCAACGGCGAGTGCCATGTACCTTTAGGTCTCTCTAACCCGAACGACATAAAGCGGGTACGGCTCCATCTAACCCGTGCTCACATCGCAACGGCAATTTAAGCCATATGCGCGGGTCAAACTTTCACCGAGTCCCATTCTATCACAAGTCACATAACCCCGTTATGTTCAAGTTGGCTCTCAGACCACCAAGTTGGCAAGACCTCGTGTCCGCCCAGTTTTCCGGGTGCACCTTTGGGTTAGTCCCCAAGGCTCCCTGCTGCAATCTACCGCGTAGAAAACCCGAAAACACCAAATAGCACGGAGTCTTCTCCGGCCTTATGCAATGCAACATCACCGATCCGAACTACATGTCCGGGTAGGCTTCAACCAAAATGCCTATGTCCGTTCTCGCATACGGACGCTAAACAACGGGGACTTTACATATCTACCCGAAGGAACGCCTCCAACTCTTCGCCAACTCGCGAGAGAGAGCTTCCTATGCTAAGAAAGAGAGCTATCATGCTCAAAAGTGAGGATCGTTACCCTTGCGTTCCTCTTTGGCGCCATCGAAATGTAACCGGATAGAAATCACCGCGCTTGCGTTGCCTCCGTGGATCCGGAGTCGGCTTGCGATTCGGAGCTCCGAAGCTCCTCCAATGGTGGATCTAGCTCCTCTTCCTCTAGCCTTGGCTCTTCTTTCTCCAAGGGTTTGGAGAGAGATCAAGTGATGAAAAGTGGATTTTTCTTAAGTCAAACCCGTGTATATCCTCCCAGGAATCATCCCCAGCCGTCGGATCTCAACCTAAGAAAACGAGCGGCTTTGATTCGGGGCTGAAATGCCCAATCTGGGCCGCACACGGCTTGGCACACGCCCGTGTCCAGGGCCGTGTGCCGCATTCGCCGTCAAAATCGAATCTTCTGAACACGCACACGGGTACCGAACACGCCCGTGTTCGAGCTGACACGCCCGTGTTCCAGCTGACACGGCCGTGTAGCCGGCCGTGTACCCATGATTTTTCCCCCGTTTCCAACCCGAGCACTGCACGGGTTCTAGGACACGCCCGTGTCCGTGCCCGTGTCACATTGACACGCCTGGGCCCCCAGGCCGTGTACACGGGACATTTCGTCGAGGGGAGAACGACGACTCGCTGACACGGCCTTGGACACGCCCGTGTCCGAGGCCGTGTGCCTTGTCTCGACGACCGTCGAGTGAATCTCGACGATTTCACCTTGACGCTCGTCGACACGGGTCGACACGCCCGACGACACGCCCGTGTCGCGGGCCGTGTGCCCATTCTCGACGAATCGTCGAGAATAACTCGACGATTTCACGGCTAAGTGTCGACACGGGTCGACACGCCCTGCGACACGCCCGTGTCGCAGGCCGTGTGCCCATTCTCGACGAATCGTCGAGAATAACTCGACGACTTCGCGACTAAGTGTCGACACATGCTTGACACGCCCTGGGACACGCCCGTGTCCCAGGCCGTGTGCCTTCAGCCAGAAACCAAAACTGGCCCAAAACGTCCCCCTTTGCTCCTTTGAGTTTCGGGGCGTTACAACTCTACCCCTCTTAAAAGAATTTCGCCCACGAAATTACATAAAGGGAAAAACATGTACAAAACAAAATTTGTACCTGAGCGGAACAACTCCGGATATTCGTCAAGCATTGTCTGCTCTCGCTCCCAGGAGAGCTCCTCACGACCGCAATTGTCCCACCGGACTTTGACCATCCTGATCTCTTTATTGCGTAGCCGCTTGACCTCCGAGTCTTCAATCCGCACGGGCTTGACCTTTGTCGTTAGCCCACTAACCACCGGCACTTGATCGACCGCGATCACTTGCGTAGGCTCTTGCACCGCCTTCCTAAGTACCGAAATGTGGAATACATCGTGTAAACCACTTAGCTCCACAGAAAGCTTCAACCTATAGGCCGCTTCTCCCACTCGCTCCAGAACCTCGAACGGTCCAAGGTACCTCGGGCTTAGCTTTTTCAATCGCCGCACCCGCGAGACACCCTTGAACGGCTTAACCTTCAAGTATACATAATCGCCCACAGCGAACTCCACGTTCCTGTGCTTGGCATTATAGTACTTTGCTTGCCGGTCCTGAGCCATGAGCAACCTCTCCCGAATGGTTCTTACCAAGGAAGTAGCATCCTCCACTTCCGATCGCTTATACAACTTTGACTCGCCCGTTTCTAACCAAGACAACGACGTGCGACATCTTCTACCATAAAGGGCCTCGAAAGGCGCCATCTGAATACTTGCTTGGTAGCTGTTGTTGTATGCGAACTCCACCAAATAAAGATGGTCCTCCCATTGCTTTCCAAAGTCCAAGACACACATGCGAAGCATGTCTTCCATGGTTCTATTGACCCTCTCGGTCTGCCCATCCGTTTGTGGATGGAAGGCTGTGCTAAACTTCAGCTTTGTTCCCAACATTTGCTGCACCAGCCTCCAATCATTGGACGTGAACCGCCCATCACGGTCACTCACGATGCTGCGGGGCACACCATGAAGCCGTACTATATTATCCACATAAAGCTTCGCCAGCTTCTCCACCGGATCGTCCTTCCTATGCGGAATAAAGTGCGACACCTTCGTTAATCGATCGACCACCACCCAAATGGCGTCGTTCCCCTTCTGCGACCTTGGCAAACCATGCACAAAGTCCATAGAGATGTCGTCGAATTTCCACTCCGGAATAGGCAAGGACTTAAGAAATCCTCCCGGCTTTTGGCACTCCGCCTTTACTAAGGCGCAGGTTTGGCACTTCGCTACGTATAGCGCCACATCCTTCTTCAAACCCGGCCACCAAAATAGCTTCTTGATATCGCGGTACATCTTCGTGCTCCCCGGGTGAATCGAGTACTTGGTATGGTGTGCCTCGTACAACAACTCCACCCGTAAATTGCCCACACTTGGGACGCACAAACGACCGTCTTTCCACAGCAACCCGTCCTCCACGACGAATTGGGAATTTGACCCATCCAGAGCCTCTATCATGAACTGCTTCATATGAGCATCCATATCCAAAGCCTGCCGAATCCGATCAGCCAGGTCATATTGGACTTCAGTCCAATTCAGCACTGCTTCAGCACTAGATTGTCTATCTACACAAACAATCTCCAACGCCTCCAGCTCCTGCACCAACCGCTCATCATGCACTGATAGCCAATTTGCTTGAGCTGGGGCTCGGCGACTCAACGCGTCCGCAACCGCATTCCCTTTGCCAGGCACGTAGTGGATCTTAAAAGTATAGTCCCCCAGGAACTCCATCCACCTACGCTGCCGCATATTCAGATCTTTCTGATCTACCAAATACTTTAGGCTCTTGTGATCGGTGTAGATGTCAATCTTCACACCGTACAAATAATGCCTCCACAGCTTCAAGGCAAAAATCACGGCCGCCAACTCCAAGTCGTGGACCGGATAATTCCTCTCGTGCACTTTTAGCTGTCTCGAGCCATAAGCTATCACGCTGCCGTGCTGCAATAGCACGCAACCCAAACCGCTGCCCGAAGCATCGCTATATATCTCATAGCCTTCGGTCCCAACCGGCGAACTCAACACAGGCGTCGTGGTCAACCGACACTTTAACTCCTCAAAAGCTCGCGCGCACTCCGGCGTCCAAACGAACTTATGCTCCTTCCTCGTCAAAGTAGTGAGAGGTAGCGCTATCCGCGAGAAGTTCTCTACGAAGCGCCTATAATAACCGGCAAGCCCCAAAAAGCTCCGGACTTCTGCTACCGTAGCAAGCTCAGGCCACTCCCGTATCGCAACAATCTTCGCCGGATCCACAGCAATACCCTCTCCACTCACTATATGCCCGAGGAATGCCACCGAGGATAGCCAAAACTCGCACTTCGAGAACTTGGCATACAACTGGTTTCTCCTGAGTGTCTCCAACACCAAATGGAGATGCTTGAAGTGATCCTCCTCACTTTGCGAGTACACCAAAATATCGTCGATGAAGACGATCACGAAATGGTCTAGGTACTCCCTGAACGTCCTGTTCATCAAGTCCATGAATACTGACGGCGCATTAGTCAGCCCAAACGGCATGACCGTAAACTCATAATGCCCGTATCTCGTACTAAACGCTGTCTTCGGGATATCACTCTCCCTTATCCGCAGCTGATAGTACCCCGACTTGAGATCTAACTTCGAGTACACCGTCGACCCGACTAACTGATCAAAGAGATCATCAATCCGGGGGATCGGGTACTTGTTCTTCTCAGTCAGCTTGTTTAGCTCCCGATAATCAATACACAACCTCAAGCTTCCGTCCTTCTTCTTAACAAAGAGGACCGGTGCGCTCCAAGGCGAAGAACTCGGGCGTACATACCCTTGCTCCAACAACTCTTGCAATTGAACTTTCAGCTCCGCCATTTCCTTAGGCGCTAGCCGATACGGAGATCGTGACACAGGCTTTGCACCTGGCACTAGCTCGATAGTAAAATCTATCTCCCGCTGAGGCGGGGCTCCAGGAAGATCTGCGGGGAACACATCAGGGTATTCCGATACCACTGAAATACAATCCATCGCGGGCTTCGGCTTTGCAACCTCCACTAGTGTAAAGAACAGTTCTGCTCCAGCACGAACCGCCTTCACCACCTGAAGAGCAGACATCAACGTCTTGCTCGACCCCTTTAAGCCCGTAAACGTCGTCTCACGACTCGCTCCCAGCTTGACTTCCTTGCTACCGCAATCTATATGGGTCTGCTGCTCCGAGAGCCAGTCCATGCCAAATATGACGTCAAACTCCACTAACGGAAGTAAAGACGCCCGCAGGTCGAACTCCTGCTCTCCAATACGAGTCTTAACCTCGCAGATCCTAACCGCTCGCATCGAACACCCATTGGGCAATAACACATCCAACTTGTCCTTCGCCATCGAAGAAGGGACTCCGATGCGTGATATAAATCCTTCGGACAAGAAGGAGTGTGAAGCTCCCGTATCAAAGAGTGCTCGTGCGGGATTTTCACAAATCATTACAAATCCTAAACAAGCAGTGGTAAGGTAACATATACATAACAAGCATATAAAGGAATTGACTTGCTATAAATTAAACCGTACCTGTCACCACGTCAGCTTGTTTAATGGCCTCCTGTTGGCCAAGATTATAGACCCTTGGTTGGGCCGGAGCATAGTGGGATGCGGTCGACTCCACCGCCTTTCCCTTCTCTTCGTAGGTAGCTCCTGGCCTCCTTTCGGACTTAGGACGTCCGCTCCAACAATCACGGGCAAAGTGCCCCGTCTTGCCACAAGTGAAGCACGCGCCCGGGGTCCGACTCGTAGTCGCCCCAGAAGCACCAGAAGGAGCTGGACCCGAAGTCCTATGCTTCTTGAAAGTCCTCCGATAACCAGACTTCGAAGTAGTCGGCACTTTAAACTCAGCTTTCTTTTCAACCAAGCCTTTCTTCGCTTGTACACTCTTCATGTCCTTCTCCAAGGACCGGGCAGTATTGACCAAGGTCAAGAAACCCTGCGTCATCGGCCCCGACAGTAATAGTCTCAGCTCATCCCTCAGACCTTCGTAGAAGCGATTAGTCTTGCGCTCCTCATCCATGATGGTAGAGCTCGCATAACGACTCAACCGCGTAAACTCATGGAGATATTCATCCACACTTCGCTCACCCTGCACCAACCTCAGGAACTCATTCTCCATTGAAATCCTCTGAGTAGAAGGGAGGTATCTTGCTAAGAACAATTCCGAAAACTCTTCCATCGGAACGTCTATCAATTGTCTTCCTCTCAGATGATGCAGCTCCAAGCCTTCCCACCACATCCTCGCTTCCCCGTCTAGAAGGAACGTAGCGATGGTGGTCATTTGCCACTCCTCCGTCTCCGTCGCTGTCATGACTCTCTTCACCCTAGAGAGCCAGTCTTCAGCCTGAGATGGGGTTCCCAACCCCGAGAATAACGGAGGGTTAAAGCTCATTACATGCTTCAACTGCCTCTCAGTCGCCCTCCTTGGCACTATTGGTTCTACAACCACTTGCTCCATCCTCCTCGGCTCCGCCTCTTGAAGAGGTACTTGCTCCATCACAGGAGCTGGCTGCTGCGCTTGCCTCCCAGGCTGCGCATTTATCACGGCTAGCACCGCTTCAGCCACCAATCTTATATTTTCAGCCGACAAAGGTGTTGCGGGAGCAACTTCTGGTGCACTACTTGCCTCAGAACCTCGGCGTTCTGACGGCCCAACACCACTTCTGGTCACCTATAGTGGTACAAAACACCGTTAAGCGACCAAATAACATTGCAAACAGCAATTATAGGAACACGCAGGTTCCTCAAACACGAGTATTTTCATTCCTAAGTGGACATTCATGGGTTCTCTTTACTGTTATAACGATGACGCACACAATGTGCTCACCACCCCTTAAAAAGAATTCGCCCACGAATTCAATTCAAGCCCGACCAAAACCAGAAGTCTGATACCAAATTGTAACACCCCCTATCCGTCGCATAGCATATAGCAGTAGGTCCGGCCGGGGCCCGACGCCATATACCACAGACAGACCGGGTGGTTACTTATGGAAACCATCCAACCAATCTCAACGTCCTACACAGAGCATTCTAGCGGAAGCAATTTATAAGAGTTACAAATCAAGAACCCAGCACAAGCATGAATGTCCACTAAAACCAAAAGGAATGTCATTACAAAATACTCAAAAGTCGGCCTTAAGGCCTTACAAAATGTTTCACTTGTCTTTTACATGGTTTACAAACCTCGGCACGCAGGCCGGCCATACATGAATAAAACAGAAAACATTTCCACTTGGGCCTTCGAGGGCCAGCTTCGCAAAAAGGGCTTTAGCCCGCTACTGACCGCTTGGTCCAGCTGCACCTGCAAGCAAACAAACCACCGCACGGTGGCAAACAAAGCAACGGTCAGCAATGCTGACCAAATTATAACGATCCCGCCCCCAACTCGGGGCGGCGATGCTCCTTCCCTGCATTTCATTAGCACAAGCGAGCAATGCATATAACCATAGCCATCTCATCACAGACGTTGGCTCGTACGGCCACACGTCCCGTGCACTCAGGGCACATTCTTGGTGAACCGGTCGATGTTACGTCAATTGAAGCCATTAACATTCCGGACTCACCACCGCCGCTTAGACGGCCATTCCTATGAGCAATTCGTCTTCATGGTATTGGTCACGTCAATTTAAGCCATCGACCACCGAAGACCCCTATTTATGCCAACGGCGAGTGCCATGTACCTTTAGGTCTCTCTAACCCGAACGACATAAAGCGGGTACGGCTCCATCTAACCCGTGCTCACATCGCAACGGCAATTTAAGCCATATGCGCGGGTCAAACTTTCACCGAGTCCCATTCTATCACAAGTCACATAACCCCGTTATGTTCAAGTTGGCTCTCAGGCCACCAAGTTGGCAAGACCTCGTGTCCGCCCAGTTTTCCGGGTGCACCTTTGGGTTAGTCCCCAAGGCTCCCTGCTGCAATCTACCGCGTAGAAAACCCGAAAACACCAAATAGCACGGAGTCTTCTCCGGCCTTATGCAATGCAACATCACCGATCCGAACTACATGTCCGGGTAGGCTTCAACCAAAATGCCTATGTCCGTTCTCGCATACGGACGCTAAACAACGGGGACTTTACATATCTACCCGAAGGAACGCCTCCAACTCTTCGCCAACTCGCGAGAGAGAGCTTCCTATGCTAAGAAAGAGAGCTATCATGCTCAAAAGTGAGGATCGTTACCCTTGCGTTCCTCTTTGGCGCCATCGAAATGTAACCGGATAGAAATCACCGCGCTTGCGTTGCCTCCGTGGATCCGGAGTCGGCTTGCGATTCGGAGCTCCGAAGCTCCTCCAATGGTGGATCTAGCTCCTCTTCCTCTAGCCTTGGCTCTTCTTTCTCCAAGGGTTTGGAGAGAGATCAAGTGATGAAAAGTGGATTTTTCTTAAGTCAAACCCGTGTATATCCTCCCAGGAATCATCCCCAGCCGTCGGATCTCAACCTAAGAAAACGAGCGGCTTTGATTCGGGGCTGAAATGCCCAATCTGGGCCGCACACGGCTTGGCACACGCCCGTGTCCAGGGCCGTATGCCGCATTCGCCGTCAAAATCGAATCTTCTGAACACGCACACGGGTACCGAACACGCCCGTGTTCGAGCTGACACGCCCGTGTTCCAGCTGACACGTCCGTGTAGCCGGCCGTGTACCCATGATTTTTCCCCCGTTTCCAACCCGAGCACTGCACGGGTTCTAGGACACGCCCGTGTCCGTGCCCGTGTCACATTGACACGCCTGGGCCCCCAGGCCGTATACACGGGACATTTCGTCGAGGGGAGAACGACGACTCGCTGACACGGCCTTGGACACGCCCGTGTCCGAGGCCGTGTGCCTTGTCTCGACGACCGTCGAGTGAATCTCGACGATTTCACCTTGACGCTCGTCGACACGGGTCGACACGCCCGACGACACGCCCGTGTCGCGGGCCGTGTGCCCATTCTCGACGAATCGTCGAGAATAACTCGACGATTTCACTGCTAAGTGTCGACACGGGTCGACACGCCCTGCGACACGCCCGTGTCGCAGGCCGTGTGCCCATTCTCGACGAATCGTCGAGAATAACTCGACGACTTCGCGACTAAGTGTCGACACACGCTTGACACGCCCTGGGACACGCCCGTGTCCCAGGCCGTGTGCCTTCAGCCAGAAACCAAAACTGGCCCAAAACGTCCCCCTTTGCTCCTTTGAGTTTCGGGGCGTTACACAACGCTCAGCCCTCCGCGTCGTGCTAACGCTGGAACCCAAGCTGTCCTCTATTCGAAAACAATAACAGCTCACCCACTCCGAGTGATGCAGATCACCAACACAGTAGACTAGCGACTCCCGATTCCCGCGGTGAACTTAGGGTAGAAATGCGAAATCAGGGAAATAGGCCTGGTGGTTGAAATCTCCCATCGCCCGTCGATGCGATTGTCGCTACCGGAAGCTTGCGATGTCGCCGCCGGAAGCTCGCGATGTCGCCGCCGGAAGCTCGCGATATCACCGCCGGAAACTCGCGCCCCTTCAACTTCCGCGCGAGGCTTAGGGTAAATGAGGGGATCGACGAAAGTCGAACGCGAAAAGAAAAGGCAGGCCTTTTATATAACGTAACCCAACCGGCTGGGCCGGTAGCCGTGACCAGTTCAGCCGGTCCGTAGGGTTAATCAGAAGAGATGGCAGGAAACAATAAGTCGCAACCTCCTTTATGTGTGTTGTGACTTTCTAATTTCTGGTTGGATTGGTGCCGGTTCAGTTGAACCGAACCGGACCGGATTCCAGTGATTCCTTTCAATACTAAACAGCAAAAAGAAAGTTATAACGCATTTTCCTAGGTTACAACAACGAACTTAAATTAAAAATCCAAAGGTCTTGCAGCTTTTTTCTGAGTCAGGCGATGAAGGAGCAGTTTTATTGATATTTAGGAGCAGTTTTATGAAGGAGCAGTTTTATCTGAGTCGGTTGATATGAATGATACGATTTTTATTGTTATTTATTATTGTTAATATTATATATATATACTAATTAAACAAACATATCAAAATAGACGGTTGGTTGCCTCCCACCAAGCGCCTAGTTTAAAACGTCCCGGCCGGATGTTCTTCTTCGCACTCGTTTTTATTTCAGCATGATGATCATCGTCTCTTGATGATCATTGTCTTTAAAGTATTCTTTCAACCTCTGCCCATTAACCTTAAACTTGGATCCGTCTTTCTCATTACAAATCGTGATTACTCCAAACGGATGTACCTCCTTCACCCGAAAAGGTCCCGACCATCATGACTTCAATTTTCCCGGGAATAATCTCAATCTTGAGTTATACAGGAGAACAAATTGCCCTTATTTGAATTCCTTTCTGTTTAACCTCGAATCATGCCATTTTTTCGTCCTTTCCTTGTACAACCTAGCATTTTCATAAGCGTTAGATCTGATCTCCTCCAATTCGTTCTAACGAAAAAGTCTATTCTTGCCTGCTTCTTGGAGATCAAAATTCAATCTCTTTATTGCCCAGTACGCTTTATGCTCCAATTCTACGGGTAAGTGGCAAGCTTTTCCATACACCATTCTAAAGGGAGTCACACCTATGGGTGTTTTGTAGGAAGTCCTATAGACCCATAATGCATCGTTCAACCTAAATGCCCAATCCTTCCTAGTTGTACTCACCGTCTTCTCTAAAATAGACTTGATTTCTCTATTGGAGATTTCGGCTAATCCATTGGTTTGCGGGTGATATGCTAAGGCCACTATATGTGTTACATTGTATTTTTTTAGAAGTGATTTAAATTGTGTATTGCAAAAATGCGAACCTCCATCACTAATTATCATCCTAGGCGTGCCGAATCTCGTAAATATGTTTGCTTTTATAAACTTGAGTACAATCTTGGCATCATTTTTCTGTGTGGCAATGGCCTCCACCCACTTTGACACATAATCTACTGCCAACAAAATGTAAAAATTTCCTCCCGAGTTCACAAACGGTCCCATGAAGTCAATGCCCCAAACATTAAATACATCTACCTCCAGAATATTGGTCATAAGCATACTTGCCCCCCGATGAATATTGCCCGTCTTTTGGCATCTATCACACTTCTTAACAAACAAGTGTGCGTCCCTAAACAGTGTTGGCCAATAGAAACCAGCCTCTAGTACCTTCATAGCAGTTCGTTCTCCCATGAAGTGCCCTCCGTAAGGAGATGCATGACACTTTTCTAGGATATCATGAACTTCTATTTCTGGTACACACCAACGAATAACTTGGTCAGCATATATCTTAAATACATATGGGGCATCCCATAGATAAAACTTAACCTGATGAAGAAATCTTTTCTTCTGTTGGTAATTTATATCTGGGGGTAAAATGTTACTCACAATGAAATTGACGAAATCAGCATACCATGGAATACTCGCCTCAGATATTACCAACAACCTCTCATCTGAAAAATTCTCTCTAATCTCTATGTCTCCAACCTTCTCACGCTCATACTCTAGACGTGATAGGTGGTCTGCTACAGGATTCTCCGCCCCTTTTTGATCTTTAATCTCCAAGTCGAACTCTTGTAAGAGGAGAACCCACCTGATCAGTCTAGGTTTAGCGTCTTTTTTCTCTACTAAAAATCGGATAGCTGCATGGTCCGTATAAACAATCACCTTAGAGGTTACCAAGTAGGAGCGAAATTTGTCAAAAGCGAAAATGACTGCTAATAGCTCCTTCTCGGTAGTTGTGTAGTTTACTTGTGCATCAATTAGCGTCTTGCTAGCATAGTAGATTGTGTGAAAGATCTTATCGCGCACTTGTCCTAAAACCGCACCCACAACGAAGTTACTAGCATCACACATAATGGTGAATGGTAAAGACCAATCGGGTGAGATAATAATGGGTGAAGAAATCAGACTTTGCTTTAAAAAATGAAAGACAGCTAGGCATTCCTCATCAAAATTAAAGTATGAATCTTTTTCTAATAAATGGCTTAGCGACTTAGAAATTTTAGAAAAATCTTTAATGAAACGACGGTAGAAGCCCGCATGTCCTAAAAAACTACGTACTCCCTTAACATTAGTTGGTGGCGGCAATTTCTCTATAACCTCTGTCTTTGCCCAAACTACTTCCAATCCTTTCTTCGACACCTTGTGTCCTAAAACAATTCCTTCTTTGACCATAAAGTGACATTTTTCCCAATTTAGGATCAAATTGGTTTGAATGCACCTATCCAAAGTCTTCTTCAACACTTTCAAACATTCATCGAACGATCTCCCAAATACTGAAAAATCGTCCATAAAGATCTCGATGCCCTCATCAATCAGATCAGTAAAAATAGCAATCATGCAACGCTGGAATGTAGCAGGGGCGTTACACAAGCCAAATGGCATTTTCCTAAATGCAAATGTCCCAAAAGGACGGGTGAAGGTAGTCTTCTCCTGATCCTCGGGAGCTACCATGATCTGATTATACCCAGAATAACCATCTAAGAAATAGAAATACTCATTCCCCGCTAACCTATCAAGAACTTGATCGAGGAATGGAAGTGGAAAATGATCTTTCCTAGTTGCTTTATTCAACTTTCGGTAATCCATACAAATCCGCCATCCAGTTATCGTTCTAGTGGGAATCAACTCATTGTTCTCATTTTTAACTACCGTAATACCCCCTTCTTTGGCACACATTGGACAGGACTTACCCACCGGCTATCAGAGATAGGATAAATAATACCCGCATCCAACCATTTAATTATCTCATTCTTTACCACTTCTTTCATTGGTGGGCTAAGTCTTCGTTGGGGTTCGATTGAGTTTTTTGCTTCTTCCTCTAAAAGAATTTTGTGCATACAAATTGAGGGACTTATCCCTCTAATGTCTGCAATGGTCCAACCCATTGCCGCCTTATACTCACGAAGAATCTCAAGCAATTTGTCTTCCTGTTCCTTTACTAAAGATGCATCAATAATAACCGGTAGTGTGTTATCCTCACCTAGAAAAACATACTTTAAGTTTTCAGGTAACAGTTTTAATTCAAGCGTAGGTGGCTCCAAGATAGAAGGCTTAGTGACCTTAGACTCACTTGGTCTACTTATTAATTCACACATGTTACCATTTGGTATATGCTCATAAGTACTTAAAGCGTCTACAATTTTTGTTAAGTCTGGGTCCTCTTCTATTTCTTCATTTGTTAACACACTAAAGATTTTACGCTCCCAATCATTCTCATCATACATCATATGTATAGGTGCATTCACTTCCTCAATGGAGAAACACTCCTCCTTATCATCGGGAAATTTCATAGTTTTGAGGATGTTGAATGTCACATTCTCATCATTAACTCTCATCGTAAGCTCACCCTTCTGGACGTCAATGAGTGTTCGTCCGGTGGTCAAGAATGGTCTACCAAGAATGATGGGGACATCCTTGTCCTCATCCATATCAAGTACCACAAAATCAGCAGGGAAGATGAATCTATCCACCTTAACCAACACGTCCTCTACAATTCCATTGGGAAATGCTAGAGACCTATCAGCCAACTGTAGAGTAAGAGATGTAGGTGTGATCTCCCCTAGACCCAACTTCTTATAGATAGATAATGACATCAAGTTGATGCTCACCCCAAGGTCACATAAAGCTCTCCCAATAAACTTTAATCCGATAGAACAAGGAATTGTGAAGCTACCGGGGTCCTTAAGCTTGGGTGGTAACTTCTTCTGCAATATAGCACTACACTCCTCAGTCAAAGCCACTATCTCTTTATCAACAAACTTCCTTTACTTTGCCAAGATATCTTTCATAAACTTGACATAACTTGGCATTTGCTCAAGTGCCTCAGCAAATGAGATATTTATAGATAGTTTTTTGAAAATCTCCATAAACTTTTGGAATTGTATGTCAAGTTTGGATTTAACAAGTCTAGATGGAAATGGGGGTGGTGGATATACTACTTCTTTCTTTTGATTTAATTTCTCTTTTTGTTTTTCTCCCACATCATTTTTCTCACCCAACTCGTCCTTCTCTAATGTGCTCGTCTCACTTGGCTTCTTACTTGTCTCTTCTTCCCTAACTTTCTCAAGCAACCCCTCCGCACTTGGAATCTCTACACCACTCCTCAGTGCAATAGCCTTGTAATGATTATTATGATTATCTTTTGTTGGATTGGGTGTGGTATCAGAAGGTAGAGTTCCAATGGGCCTTTGACTTAATGAGTTTGCAATTTGTCCCATAGTCGTTTCTAGTCATCTTAACTATGATTATATGCATACCATTTTTGAGTCATACTTTTGGAACATGCCTAAGATAAACTCATCCGTCATCTTTCTTTGGTTTACTTGTTGGGGTTGAGAGTTGTTATTGATAGGTAGGTGATTTATATTTTGATTAAACCCTTGTGGTTGATTCATCCCTTGATTATTTTTCCAGGAGAAATTCAGATGATTCCGCCACTCGGGGTGATAATGATTGGCAAATCCAGGTGAAATTTGCCTTTGTACTCCTCCTACATAATTTTCCTCTTCAGAAATTTGATTCAATTGCTCCACCGTCAATGGAACACTAGATGAAGGTTGTGATAATGAATCTAATCTCTTATTGATTAGATTAAACTGTGATGCCATTTGAGCGGCCAAGGATGTGAATTGGTCCACTTGGTGGATACCAACTGGATTGTTGTTCCCTTGACGCTCATAGGCTTGGTAATTATTTGCAGTGAGGTCTTCAAGGATTGCATACGCATCCTTGGGATACTTCTTAAGCAACGATCCTCCTGCAGCGCCGTCTACTAAAATCATGGTTGCAGTTTGCAAACCATTATAGAAGGTGGAAACTTACTGATGTATGGCTAACCTATGATGGAGACATTTCCTTAATAGCTCCTTAAAGCGCTCCCAAGCGTCGTACAATGTCTCTCCGTTACCCTGTGTGAATGTGGTTATATCCCTTATCAGCTTTGCAGTTTTAGATGGAGGAAAATACTTATGCAAGAATTTTTCCACCAACTGCTCCCATGTTGTGATAGAATCGTTAGACAAAGAGTCTAACCAATCTTTCGCTCTCCCTTCTAAATAAAAAGGAAACAATCTTAACATTATTGCATCTTCTGATGCTCCATTGAACTTAAACATATCGCAAATTGCTAAGAAGGTTCGTAAGTGGGAATTTGCATCTTCATGACCTAGACCCCCAAACTTATTATTTTGTACTTGTTGCATAATTAGTGGGTCCATTTTAAAATTATTAGCAGTAATTGCTGGTCGAGCAATGCTGAAGTGCACACCTCCCCTTAGTGGTGTATTATACTCGTGAAAAGTCATACGTGGTGCCGCAAGGTGGCCATTTTAATCCACCTGACCATCATTATTATTAGCATTATTATTATTATTATCCATCGCAGGATGAATAATATTCACGTTTCTAGCTTCTCTTCTGTTTTGTCTACAGGAGCCCTCGATTTCAGAATTCAAAGGCAATAATTCTACTTGCCTATACCTGGACATACACCGCCCAACTTCTAATGATTTAAATAAATAAACAAACAACAAACAAACAAACACCTAATCTCTAAATAGTAAGGATTCACTAATATTGTAAGAAATAATATTAAATCAGTTGCTCTTCCCCGACAACGGCGCCAAAAACTTGATATGCCCAAAATAGATTTATGTAGTAACGCAAGTATACGTGTCGGATCAAGTAATATAGAGTAAGAAGTGATCGTTCTCTCGAGGAAGTGACTGATTAGTGCTCACAATTACTAGCGCCTCCTATTCTTTAAATTCAGGCGAGATATTTAATAGCGAGAATTTTAGAGACAACAATAGTAATAATAATAATAATAATAATAATAAAACTAATTTGATCTTGCTTCGTTTACTTTTTCCAAATTGGAGAATTAGTCTCGTATGTTGTTTTCTTAGACTATTGTGATGACTTTTCTTAGTGACCTCTCATGATTGGTTGATTACAATCCTGCAATGATTTTTTAAGATGGATGACATTATCTCTCGATCTCCGAAATCCGTTTATCCTAATTCCCCTAATTAATTCTAACTTAGGCAGATTTAGAATAACATGAAGGTTTAAAATCGATGTTGCTAACTCAAGACGAAATCTCTTCCTCTCTCGACGTAATATTAGGGTTTACATTACATTTACACCGCTCCTCTCTCGAATCTTGCAGTGCAGTAAAAAGATGGAAGTTTGACTAAAAGAATTACACGACTCCTCTCTCGAATTTTGTCGCATAAAATGAGGATTCAACCCTAGACTAGCGAGAATCCTCTCTCGAATCTTGTCTCGCTATCTAAAAGAAGAACACTTACTCAAAAATTCCACAATTAAAGCACATAAACCTAATAAAAATAGATCATCAACCAAAAATGAAAGTAAAATTGAAATCGAATCATCACAATGAGTCTAGTACTCACAACACACAAGACTTTTAAAATTTAGTTCATGACGATGGATAAATCACACACTATGGTTGGAAAATTCTTACAAAACATGATGGAAATTAATCTTAACCGTTGTAGAATCCTTTTCCCAAGGTTGCTCGCTTGATCCGTCCGGAGATTCGTCGTCTTCCTCACGTAAGAAGAGCAACCCTAGGTTTTTCTCCTTTTCTTCTTTCTCTCCAATGGAATTTTGAATTAATCCTTTAATGACTCCCTAATCGTCCAAGAAAAACGTCCAGCCCTTTCCCCAAAGCATGCATCTTTCCAAAATTGCAAATGGCGCCATATTTGAAATTTAAAATTTGAAATTCGTTCAGACGTTGCAACCTGTTTTTTTGCGCGTTGTGACCAGTTTTCCTGGTTATGATTCTTTGGGCAGATTTCTTTCTCCAATAGAATTCTTTGGCAATTCTCGCACAAATACATTGGAAAAAGACCGGATTAGCTCAAAATTAAATAAATATGAATTAAACTGCTATTTCTATTTTATTTAAACTCATTTTGAGCATTTATAGTGGATATTAAGACAGAAAATTAGGCTAGATAACTTCTATTTGGGAAGTTATCAGCCGCCCCCTAGCGGGCGGCCTGGACGGACTCCGGGAGGAGTCCGCCCGGCAGAAGCCGGGGCCGCCCCCTAGCGGGCGGCCCGAGCGGACTCCGGGTGGAGTCCGCCCGGCAGAGCCGGGGCCGCCCCCTAGCGGGCGTCCTGGGCGGACTCCGGGAGGAGTCCGCCCGGTAGAGCCGGGGCCGCCCCCTAGCGGGCGCCCTCGGCGGACTCCGGGTGGAGTCCCCCCAGCAGAGACGGGGACTCCCCCTAGCGGGCGGCCTGGGAGGACTCCGGGTGGAGTCCGCCCGGCAGAGCCGGGGCCGCCCCCTAGCGGGCGGCCTGGGTGGACTCCGGGGAAGTCCGCCCGGCTGGAGGGCAGAGGCCGCCCCGGGTGGGCGGCCTGGCAGGCGGAGGCCGCCCCTGGTGGGCGGCCTCAGCGGACGGCGGCAGGAGGCCGCCGCCCCTCGGGCGGCAGGGAGGCCGGAGCCCCTTGGGCGGACTGGGAGGCCGCCCCTTGTGGTGCTGTTGGCTGACTCCTGCAAGGAAAAGCACTGCACGGTTAGCGGGTCTAACCGCATGGCCTGCGAGGGTGAGCTATGGGAACAGCCCGCCGTCCCGTAGGGCACGCGGTTGCTAGGAGACCTAGGCGGACAGGTAAAACTATCTGCCTACCTCGGGACTTGTCGCGATCAAAAGGGGGAACCTGAGGATCGTGACTAGTCAGCTGGCTACCTTGGGAAGGATCGTCGATTTCTGGGTTAACATAATCCCCGCACTTTTTTAAGTTCCGAAGGGAAGTTCCGAAGGGAACTTCGAAAAAGTTGTAGACCCACGAAAATCGTGATCCACCCCAAAGGAAGAAGAGACAAGGCTAGATAACTTCTATTTGGGAAGTTATCAGCCGCCCCTAGCGGGCGGCCTGGGCGGACTCCGGGAGGAGTCCGCCCGGCAGAAGCCGGGGCCGCCCCCTAGCGGGCGGCCCGGGCGGACTCCGGGTGGAGTCCGCCCGGCAGAGCCGGGGCCGCCCCCTAGCGGGCGTCCTGGGCGGACTCCGGGAGGAGTCCGCCCGGCAGACCCGGGGCCGCCCCCTAGCGGGCAGCCTCGGCGGACTCCGGGTGGAGTCCACCCAGCAGAGACGGGGCCTCCCCCTAGCGGGCGGCCTGGGCGGACTCCGGGGGAGTCCGTCCGGCAGAGCCGGGGCCGCCCCCTAGCGGGCGGCCTGGGCAGACTCTGGGTGGATTCCACCCGACAGAGCCGGGGCCGCCCCCTAGCGGGCGGCCTGGGCGGACTCCGGGGGAGTCCGCCCGGCTGGAGGGTAGAGGCCGCCCCGGGTGGGCGGCCTGGCAGGCGGAGGCCGCCCCTGGTGGGCGGCCTCGGCGGACGGCGGCAGGAGGCCGCCGCCCCTCGGGCGGCAGGGAGGCCGGAGCCCCTTGGGCGGACTGGGAGGCCTCCCCTTGTGGTGCTGTTGGCTGACTCCTGCAAGGAAAAGCACTGCACGGTTAGCGGGCCTAACCGCATGGCCTGCGAGGGTGAGCTATGGGAACAGCCCGCCGTCCCGCAGGGCACGCGGTTGCTAGGAGACCTAGGCGGACATAGAAAACTGTCCGCCTACCTCGGGACTTGTCGCGATCAAAAGGGGGAACCTGAGGATCGTGACTAGTCAGCTGGCTACCTTGGGAAGGATCGCGGATTTCTGGGTTAACATAATCCCCGCACTTTTTTAAGTTCCGAAGGGAACTTCGAAAAAGTTGGAGACCCACAAAAATCGTGATCCACCCCAAAGGAAGAAGAGACAAGGGGAGCAAGGAGACATAGAACCTGAAGGCTCTCCTTAGGAGTTTGATATTGCCTGTCTATTTTCCTATAAAAGGAAAGTTAACGTAGACACGTATAGGCGGTACATCGAGTGTGTACCTGAGTTTGCTTTTGCAAAACGAAAGAGGTGTGTCGTCCACTAAGTTCTGCAAAATGAAAATCAGGGAAACAAAAAGGCACAATAACTTGCAAGTACCTGGAAGGGACCTGCAAGTCTTTGCTAGTTTCTGCAAAAGAAGAGTTAAACGTATGTACAATATATGAGAGTAATTTGCAAGTACCTGTGAAGAAACTTGTAAGGGTTTGCTGATCTCTGCAAGAAGAGAGTTAGGAGCAGGTATTGTATATAAAAATAAGCTGCAAGTACCTGGATGAGGCCTGCAGGTGTTCGCTATTCACTGGAGAGAGAAAAGAGTGAGCGACATGCATATCGTAATGAATTAAACTGCAAGTACCTGGATGAGGCTTGCAGGTGTTTGCTGGTCTCTACAAAGAGAAGAGTTAGAAGAAAATATGATACGGAAAAAGCTTGCAAGTACCTGTGAAGAGAAGGCTTGCAAGTGTTTGCTAATCTCTGTAAGGAGAAGAGTTAGAAGCAAACAAGACATGAAAATAACTTGCAAGTACCTGTGAAGAGAAGGCTTGCAAGTGTTTGCTGCTCTCTGCAAGAAAAGAGTTAGAGGCAAACATGATTTGAAAAAAGCTTGCAAGTACCTGTGAAGAGAAGGCTTGCAAGTGTTTACTGTTGATGAGATAAGGCCGATATGACCAATTAGTAAGAAGAATGCCTGATGAATTTTTATCATGAAGCCCAGATCAATAAACTGAGTGTTAACTGTTGACAGATATGACTGGATTGCAATAGCACGGCTGATAGCGCTTGAGCAAGCAATGTATAGAAGATGAGAGCAATAGAACTTATATAAGTAGAGTGCGAGTCATCATCCGATAGAGCTTTGAACAAGCAATTCATATAGGATGAGCATGAGCAAAGTGATTGCTAGAAATCCCTTTGGTAGGTCGGATTAACCTGTTCACCTGTGAAAGAAGGCAAGAGACGAAAAGGGAGGTCTATACTCGGAATGACTAAAGAAGGTTGAATGCTGCAACAGGTGTTCCCCGTGGGCCTTATGCATCACTTGCCTGAAAAATCATCCCGAGTATAGTCCTACTCAAAGCGGGCTGGTCGCGCATCCTCAAGGAGGGCACAAAATAGAAAAGCAAGGGAAAGTCTTGAGAAGGACCGCTAGATGCACTGTTCTCTTGCCTTAGGGCACAAACATCACTGATCAATGAGACTAGTTGCGCCAAGTGGCCTATTGCTTGTCTGTGGATTGATCAGTTGAGTTGTGGGAACCCGCGAAGGCACGGATCAAGAGTACCAGAGAGTGTTCGGTCATCACAGCTGCGAGATGATCAAAGAGACAAGGCTACGCTTGATCGCCATTACTTGTCAAGCAAAGATCATCGTAACTGTAATGTATCCTTTGCGAGGCACAACAGAGCTAACACATGGGGCTCCCCTAGCACACACTCTGTGTCAGATGCCGGCTAGGATCCTAAGTCTGAAGCCCATTATCGCGATTGAACTGCTCCCACTATACACATGGGTATACTCCCGTCATATGTGGTTGAAGCGGTTGTGCAAGAACAATCTACGGAGGGAACGTTTCAGACTCGGTGATATCTCATTGGCGTAGTGATCTCAAAGAGAGAGGAAGAGAGGAAGGGGCATCATAAGAAGGGAACTGTGTCAGTATGAGATCCCTGAATAAAAACTTTGTTGAAAAGCAAGAAAAGAACACTGAGAAGTGTTTGGTAATGAAAATGTTTGAAGGGAGAGAGAGTAAGGGTTGAGATAACCCAGCAGAGTTGTGAGGAACTCTGAAGGACTGTGAAGTCCTTTGCTTTGGAGGACTATGAAGTCCTTGCTAGCTTAGAATAGCCTTCCAAGCACACCCTCGTCGTTGGCATTGAAGCATTCGACGGCTGGGTTAACAACGAGGAGAGGAGGCTCTGCGACTTGATTCACTCCCCTTGAGGAGCAAGGAACGTCTGCAATTTCTTTGCCCTTTGAGGTTGCGGGACCAGGGCGATCTTCTTTAGGAAGCAGGTCATGCATCTTTCCCTGCCGAAGCGTCCTTTGCACAAGCTGACGGAATGCTCGGCAGTCTTCTGTTAGATGGCCTGACTCTTTGTGAAATTCGCAATAAGGCTCTGAGCCTCTAGATCTCTGATCGGCTAGCCGATATGGCCTTTTGTAGTTGACCCTTTCTTTCATGATTTGGCTTACTTCTAGCACGGCTTCATCGAGATCAGACTCATGCAAGTCATCGTCTTGCTGTTGATGAACTGCTGCTGCTTGAGAAGGAGCTAGTGGTAGCAATGAATCTTGAGCACGATCGCGGCTCGGGAAGGAGTATCGATGGCGATGAATCCTTCTCTCCTTCCTTGAATGAGTTGGGAAATGATTGTAAGGAGACCTCGGAGGCTGCCTGTGAAGAGGATCTTTTTCTGATATGAGCTTGGAGACGAAGCCTGTATTGCTCTTCTCGCCTCGGATGTAAGAGTTGGCTAGAGCAATCAACTCTTGGTAGGTTCTTGGAGCACGGACATTGGCTTCAAATTTGAGAAGCCCTTCACGAAGACCGTGGATAAGAGCCACTCGGTACATTTCTTGATCAATGATCTCAATGTCCAGAATCTCTCTCTGGAATCGATCAACGAATTGAGCCCAAGTTTCATCACTGCGCTGCCTGATCTCAAAGAGGGCTTCAGGACCGCCCTTTCTCTTTGAGGAGGTAGAGAATCTGAGAAGAAACTCTCTTCGTAGATCAACGAAGGAAGTAATAGAGTGAGGACTGAGGCCATAGAACCAGTCCCTCACTTGCCCATCAAAGGTAGTCACAAGGAGCTTGCACTTAGTTTCATCTGACAGAGTCTTGAGAGCAACGGCTGACTCAAAAGCTTGCAGATGCTTCACTGGGTCAGTCTCTCCAGTATAGATGGGTAACCGGGGCTCTCTAAAGTTAGCTGGAGTAGGCTCATGACGAACATTCTCCGAAAAGGGTGAAGGCTCTTCCTGCTCTCCTACAGCATAAGGAAAGAAGGGGGCATAAGCTGTAGCTGCAAAAGAAGCAGGAGGGTAAAAAGGAAAAGCTGCTGCAGGAGGAGCAGAGGCAGGAGCTGAAGGGTAAGGATGACTTCCCTGAAAGTTGAGAAATCTAGCAGGACTTCCCCGGGCTGCTCCCCGGAAGAAGTTTTGGCGAGCGGCGAACTCTTCGTCTTGAGGTCGCAAAGGAGCAACGAGACCTTGTGGAAAGGTTGGGGTATAAGGAGGATAGAACGGCGAGCAAGCTTGAGAATAAGCTTGTTGATGCTCCAATGTTGGTGTTGGGTTGATTGGATCAGATTGAGCAGCTGGAGCTGCTGCTGGTTGAGCGCTTAGTTGTTGTGTGATTGCAGCAAGAACTTTGTTGATTGCTTGGAACTGCTGAGCATTCTCACGGCGCGACTGATCAAAGGCTTCCCAGAGAGGATCTTCACTGGGACTTGGTGCAAGGTTCTCGGCTGAGTGATCTGACATGGCTAACTATCGCTGTTCACTACCTGCTCGGATCTGAAGGTCGTGTGTTAACTGTTGATGCGCGAAAACGTCGCGGGGCACCAGCCAGCTAACACGGAGGGGGTGTTCAGTCTCACAAGCTAGGAGAGGAAGAGGCATGAAGGAAAGAAGCTTCTGAGTGCTCGAGAGTGGAGCAAACAACTTGTCGAAGGGGTTGCAGGGATAGAGGAGAGGAGAAGCTTGATCAACAGAGAGGGTTGATCAAGAGAGGAGAAGGAGGAGGTTGATCAGGAGCTGTCGAGCAGACAGCTAATATGACGGTTGCACTTGCAGGTTGGTTGCCGAGAAGAGCTGAGCTGAGCAGAGAAGAAGCTTGTTGAGCAAAGAGTAAGCTTGCTGAGCAGAGAGTAAGGCTTGCTGAGCGGAGAGCAAGGAGAGGGGGCCGCTAGCCGCGGCAACAACACACTTCGCCCGCCGCGGCCTAAATGCCACTCTTGCGACGGGCTTTCCTTTGATTAATAACGAGAGTTACAGCTTATGAGTACACATTCACAACAAAGCATTAAAGGGGTACAAAGGGAAGCTGGCGGCTAAGAGGAAGAAGTTGCCAGAGAATAGAAAAAAGAAGCTGCCAGAGAAAAGAAGCTGCCAGAGACTAAGTAAAATAGGCTGCCTGCAGCTGGAGGACTGGAAAACTGAGTCTGCAGAGTCTGCTGGCAAGCTGCAGGTAAGATGCGGAGGACTGCGCGGACAGGAAAACTGAGTCCGCAGGGGCTGCTGAATCAACTGGTGGAGGACTGCGCGGACAGGAAAACTGAGTCCGCAGGGTCTGCTGGCAAGACTTGTCTCCACCTGTGGAACGTCTGGACCTTCTGGAACTTGCAGAATGAGAGGCACCAGGGGCTATTTATAGGCCCGGGGAAGATCTTCAAGAAGCGGGGCCCAGTGATGTCAGCATGACGACCTGCGCGGACTCCGCGGACTGGAAAACGGAGTCCGCCAAGTTGGGCGGTAAAGGAAGCGGCAGGAGGCCCTGGAGAGAATGGAGGCCGCCCCTTAGCGGGCGACCTGGGCGGACTCTAGGGGGAGTCCGCCCGGCAGGCCGGAGGCCGCCCCCTAGCGGGCGGCCTGGGCGGACTCCGGGAGGAGTCCGCCCGGCAGGCCGGGCCGCCCCCTAGCGGGCGGCCTGAGCGGACTCCGGGTGGAGTCCGCCCGGCAGAAGCCGGGGCCGCCCCCTAGCGGGCGGCCTGGGCGGACTCCACCCCGGGGCCGCCCCTAGCGGGCGGCCTGGGCGGACTCCGAGTGGAGTCCGCCCGACAGAAGCTGGGGCCGCCCCCTAGCAGGCGGCCAGGGCGGCCTCCGGGAGGAGTCCGCCCGGCAGAAGCCGGGGCCGCCCCCTAGCGGGCGGCCCGGGAGGACTCCGGGTGGAGTCCGCCCGACAGAGCTGGGGCCGCCCCCTAGCGGGCGGCCTGGGCGGACTCCGGGAGGAGTCCGCCCGACAGAGCCGGGGCCGCCCCCTAGCGGACAGCCTGGGCGGACTCCGGGTGGAGTCCGCCCGGCAGAGCCAGGGCCGCCCCCTAGCGAGCGGCCTGGGCGAACTCCGGGGGAGTCCGCCTGGCAGAGCCGGGGCCGCCCCCTAGCGGGCGGCCTGGGAGGACTCCGGGTGGAGTCCGCCCGGCAGAGCCGGGGCCGCCCCCTAGCGGGCGGCTTGGGCGGACTCCGGGGGTGTCCGCCCGGCTGGTGGGCGGCCTGGCAGGCAGAGGCCGCCCCGGGTGGGCGGCCTCGGCAGACGGCGGCAGGAGGCCGCCGCCGCTCGGGCGGCAGGGAGGCCGGAGCCCCTTGGGCGGACTGGGAGGCCGCCCCTTGTGGTGTTGTTGGCTGACTCCTGCAAGGAAAAGCACTGCACGGTTAGCGGGCCTAACCGCATAGCCTGCGAGGGTGAGCTATGGGAACATCCCGCCCTCCCGCAGGGCACGCAGTTGCTAGGAGACCTAGGCAGACAGGGAAAAATGTCCGCCTACCTCGGGACTTGTCGCGATCAAAAGGGGGAACCTGAGGATCGTGACTAGTCAGCTGGCTACCTTGGGAAGGATCGGCGATTTTTGGGTTAACAACACACATACAACACATCACCAAAACACACACACATAAACACACACACACACACACACACACACTCACACACACTCACAGACACATAAACACACACACACACACACATAAATCACATTCACATAAACATAAACACAAACAAAAACACAAACACACACAAACAACACACAAAAAAACACAAACACAATTAAACACACACATACAACACATCACCAAAACACACACATAAACACACACACACACACACACACACACACACACACACACACACTCACACACACACACACACACACACACACACACACACAAATAAATCACATTCACACAAACATACACATAAACATAAACACAAACACAAGCACAAACAAAAACACACACACATACAACACAAAAACACAAATACAAACGTAAACACACACATGCAACATATCACCAAAACACACACACATAAATCATACATTTTCATTGATTTGCTCATCTTTAGCATAATAAAACACACTCACACAACACACACACACACACACACAACATTGCATAAAAAATCAATCCTACATCTAACATATTATCCAGAGAACATTGCAATATGAAATTAACATGGAACAATACAAAAGGGGAAAAATTGAAAAAAAGTGAGGATCCAGTAAAAAACACACATGGAACAATACAAAACGGGGAAAAAACTGAAAAAAGCATGGAACAACATTGTAGGCCGGATCTAGGTATTGTGAAACGAGCAAAAAAAAACGGAAAATCTGGGAGGTTACCTTGTAGATGGGTGATCGGGGAAGATGGAGCGTCGGCGGTGTGCGGCGTGAGGAAGAGCCACTGGGAAGCTCAAATCGGGAAGAGAAGAGAATCGCTGGAGGGAGGAAGCTCGAATCGGCTGCAGGGAGGAAGCTCTAATCACTGGAGGTAGGAGTGTCGTCGACCTTTCGAAGGTCGAGAATCGCTGCAGGGAGGAATCAGTGGATCCGGTGGTCGCTGCAGGGAGGAATCGCTGGATCCGGTGGCCGCCGCTGGGAAGGAATCGGGAAGAGAAGAGAAGCGGAGGAGTAGGGTTATCATGAAGGATATCGTTATTGCGGCTGAACGCGTAAAAATGCAGCGGCCGAGGTAGATAAGAAACAGCGGAAATCAAAAAACGCATTTCTTAAATTCAGCCGAACCAAACGCAACTTATGGCAAAAAAGACGTTGAGTTTGCACCGCACCGCAGACGATAAGCGGAACCAAACGCTACCATAATTTCCCCTCAATCCTCATCCTTCTGCGGCCCGCGCCTCTTTCGTCTCTTCCATCATATCACATGGATAGTTATATTTCGTGATTTTGAATCCTTTCTTTTATGTATGTATATATGTTTTCTGTGTTGAAAATTGTGAAGTGAAAGTGGGTGAATGGAGCACTTGGAAAACCTACCCGCGCGGACTACGCGGACAGGTTTGGCGGACTGCGAAGTCGGCGGGGATGTTGCAGACGCTTTGCTCTGTAGCGGCCTGGGTTGTCTGTTCGCGCGGACAACACGGACAGCAGTTGCGATTAGCCAGGTCGTCTTGTGCTCAGCAGGCAGTTGGATCCCAGGAAGTAACCGGGCGGGTAGTATCTCTATCCGCGGAGTTCGACATGAATCGGACTGGAGAACTGGAGCTCGGTAGACCGGTTTGGCAGTTGCCTTGGTCTTGCTCTGGTGCAGCGGCAAGAGGAAGCCGCGGAGACCGCTGGTCAGTGCGGACAGAAGCTGGAGGTCGCCCGGTATGCCGGGCTAGATCCAATGTCCGCCAGTAAGTGCGGACTGGCCCTTGTGGCCAGTGGACTGGACTTGGGGGTTCTGAACCAAGTCCAGGGTGGCTCAGTCATGGGAGATCGTGCATTGGAGCGCGGGCTGTTTTCTCAGTCCGCCAAGCTCAGTAGAAGTGTTGTTGCCTTGATTGCTAGCTTGGGGATATGCGGACTGGAGAATTGCGTGTGCAAGAGCGTGCGGACTGGAGCTAGAATCCGCTGAGTCCGGTTGAGCCTTGTGATGAGGTTATGGACTCAGGGATGCGGACTGGAGAAGTTTGCAGGACAAGCAGACTGAGACAGTTTGCAGGAGTTGCGGACTGGAGGAGTTTGCTGTGTTAGCAGACTGGAGCTGTATCCGCTGAGTCCGGCAATGCCTTGGTGATTAGGCAATGGACTCGGGGATGCGGACTAGAGCTGTCCGCAGCGGACTGAACCGGGTGTCCGCTGAGTCCGGCAGGTGCCTTGGTGGCGAGGCTGCGGGCTCAATTTAAGCGGGCTGGTGATGTGTCCGCGGATTGGCGGACAAAGCTGTTGCGGAGTCCGGCTGTGGTGGTCCTGGCTTGGCCTTTGGCGACAAGGCGGTCTGGAGATTGGAGTCCGGCCTTGGAGAAGCTGGGGCGGACTGGCTATCTGCATAGGAGAGGCGAACTGGAGTGTGTCTGCGGGCTGGCAGACACACTTGTTCTTGCTGCGGGATGTGGTGGTGATCCTATCGGCTAGGGCAGTGACCATACTCATCATCGTGCTTATAAATAGGACCCATGTCACATCAGGAAGTGAGACCTCAAGAACCTGAACTGAAGTAAGTGAACAGTAATTGAGCTCGCGTAAGTTGTTGCGGCCTGGACTTTGATGTCCGCGCGGTTTGACGGAGTTGACCGTGTGTGGTGTGCAGGTTGTGCGGATAGCGCTGGAAAGCCAGGACTTGGCTCTGATTGCGGTCAGGGACAGTGCGGACTCTGCGGTTAAGCAACAGGCAGTAAACAGCAGGCCGCGGATAGCGACCAGACGGTCTTCTCTTTGGCAACTTGGTTCGGGGTTCAAGAAGTCGCCTGCTTCAGGCGGACTGTTCCATTCGGTAGCGCAGCGTGTGCGGTCTGGCGGCTAGGCGACCTCGCGGTCAGGTGGCCTGCAGATCGGCGTTGAAGAGCTAGCATTGGAATAAGGGGTAGTCCGCGCAACTTGGGTTGCGGTCGGGCGACCTGGCGGACTGAGCGGACTCCACAGCAGTAGACCGCGCGGCTTGGTGGTTGAGACCGCGCAGCTTGGTGGTTGAGTCCGCGTGGCTTATTTTTGGTTCTTGTCTTTGTAACTGTCTCTGCTCTCCTATTTTGGGTTTTGGTGAAGCATGTCTCACCATGTATGTCTCGCCTTGTAAGGAAGTGTGCTCTTGATCAATAAAAACACTTGTGCTGCATGTGTTGCTGGTTGTTACTGCTTTGTTGAGATAACCCCTGCTAACTCCAAGATCTGGGAAAACGTTCAACATTATAAGTGGACGTGTCCTCCGGTTTGTTGAGTTTCAACAGGGTATCCGAGGTGGCGTCTGCAGGTTTGTTGAATTTTAACATGGTATCAGAGGGAGGTTGGAGTAGTCAAGCAGTGATCAACGGAAGTAGCTGCTCGTGTGAAGAGGAAACCAGTAGTAGAACCATGGCAGTGGAAGATGCAAGTTGTCTTGGAATTGATCTTCTTGCAGAGACGAACTTTGAAAGATGGAAGTCCTGTATGAAGAGCTTTCTTCTTGGCGAGGACCTTTGGGAGGTTCTATGCAGAGCAGGAAGACAAGAGGATACTGCTGGTAATGCTGATGCGATGAGAGCTTGGAAGGTGACAAATGCGAAAGCGGAGTCTATTCTCAAGCAGGTGATCTCATCAGAGCTCTTGGACCACATCAGTGGATGTCGGTCAGCTGCGGAGGTTTGGACTTCCCTTGATGGGTTGTTCAGGAAGGAGGTGAAGGTTGCTGCGGAAAATGGTCCCTCTACTTCATATCAGGAAGAAAGGAGTGTTTCTCCTAGGCGTGATAGGAAGAGGAAGGAAGGGCCAAGGTGCTATAAATGCAAGCAGCAAGGTCATCTCCGGAAAGAGTGTAAGGTTGTCTTGCTCTCAGCGAATGTCGCTCAAGTAGGGAGGAAGGAGAAGAACATTGTTGGGATATCAACAAGTTCTGGAGCTGATCGGATGAAGGCCAGTGATAATGCAACTATCTGGCATGAAAGACTGGGGCATGTAGGGATGGACAAGCTGAAAGCAATGGCGGAAAGAAGACTCGTAAGAGGCTTGCCTAGATTGTCATCCTATGTCGATGGTCGGGGGTGTGCGGGATGTCAGCAAAGTGAAGCTTTTCGCTTCATGGTTGATAAAGCACAATCCAGATGTAAAGCACCATTGGCGGTTCTCCATTGTGCTCTGGTGGGACCGACCGTCACAGCCAGTCTTGGAGGCAGCAGGTTCATGCTGTTATTGGTTGATTACTATTCAAGGTATACTTGGGTATACTTCATAAAGAAGAAGTCCAACATGATGCTCTTGTTTGTGGAGTTCAAGAAGCTTGTGGAAGGCCAGCTTGACCTGAGGATCAAGGTGTTGAGGACAAGCATCGGTGGTGAGTTTGTCTCAGCCGAGTTCTCAAACTTTTGTAGGAAGCAAGGGATCTGGAAGGAGCTGTCTTGTGGACATACTTCACAGCAAGGCAGTATTGCAGCTCGGATGATCCGTTGGTTAATGGAGACCTGCAAGTGTTGGCTTCAGAGTAAAGGAGTTCTGAAGGCTCTTTGGGCGGAAGGGATGGCCTGTGCTGCTCATGTCATGAACCGGATGCCTCTTAGTTCGATCATAGTGAAGACTCCCTATGAGCTGTTGTTCGGAGTAAAGCCTAGTGTGAAGCACCTACGGGTGTTTGGATCTACCTGCTACATACACTCTCCGGGTGCTCTCAAGACGAAGCTAGCTTTTGTTGGGTATGATGAGCAGAGGAGAAGATGGAGATGTATGGATCCTGCGACGAAGAGACTGTTGGAACACCCTATTACTAATTTGGGTCAGTATCACTATGTCTCTAGGATTCTATGTTTTGACCTTCTGTATAGATTATAGGTCAATTAGAATTGAGTCTAAGGGATCAGGAGTCTAGGTTTGGAAAGCTGCCCTGAAGACCCAAGTTTTTCTGGAGACCTAGTCCAAATCGTCGAGCTCAGCACGACGTTTCGTCGAACTCCGGTCGACGATCGTCTAGCTCAACTTTTGACAGATCGTCGAGCTCCGGTCGACGATCGCTGAGCTCAATCCTCAAAATATCGTCGAGCCCTAGTCGACGATCGCTGAGCTCAACTTCTCAATATCGTCGAACTCCATTCGACGATCGCTGAGCTCAGGTCGACGATTTTGGCTCTGCACTGGATCATTATCTCTGAGCTCAGTTCGACGATCTTTGAGCTCAGATCGACGATTTCTTTGCTGATTGGAATTTCCAATTCGCTGAGCTCAGATCGACGATAGCAGAGCTCAGTTCGACGATTTCAGTTATCTTTCAGAATTCAAATTCAAATCAGATAGAAGTTATTCTGCATTTAATTCAGAAGATCTGCCAGCCGTTTTCATTTACTTCTGGAGCAAGTTTCAAGGGATTTTTCAAGGAACAATTCAGTGGACTTTCCTTCAGAGAAATTATGCAATTAAGGCTGAAATTAATGCAGACCAACGGCTATCTTAGACAGAGAATAAAAGAAGAATGTTTTTGAAGCAATAAAGTAGATTCAGAGAACAAGTAGAGGATACACACACAATACAGAAGACAGAACAATATTCAAAATCCTCTGTCAACAAGATCAATCTCCCCCTATTTGGGTTAGGAAAACTATTTACAGATTTTGAAAAACAACAACAGAGTACAGTCACAGAAACATAAAAAAACAACACAGCTAAACATCACAGAACCATCTCAGAGATATATAAACATGATATCCAGAAGGCAGTCACAGAAGTCAAGAATTATCACCTTACAGAGTTATTCCTTTTCTTTGCCTTTTACCATTTTAATTTCTCTGTTAGGATCTAAAGCTTGTTGTTTTGATCTGGTATCATCAGCTGCACCCAAATAGATTTGCTTTGAAGCCCTGGGAACCACTGCAGCTGGATGCAACTCCATGTACCTGTCTGCATCAAAAAACTTGCTGGAGGCATATCTTTCTAACTCTTTTTGCCTTTGCTCTGACATGGTAGATATGTTGGAAGTGTCTAGCCCTTGTTCTTTTGCTTTCTTTATCTGATCCAAAGCAGCCAGTTCTTTCATCCTTGCAGTCCAAGCCATAGGATTTTTCTCAGGATCCTCAAATGGAACAGGTGGCTCATACCTGTTGGAAGTAGTTTCTTGAGGGGTCCTGGCAGTCACTGTATCTTTAAGCTTATAAGGGACTGGACCTGAAGATGTATCAGAAGAGACATGTCCACCCCTGGAATAAGGATGCTGCCTGGAGTGTCCTTTGGAGTAAACCTGAGTTTCTCTTTGGTTTCCCCTATATCCTCCCCTTCTAGAGTAGGACCCCCTAGATTGGCTTTCCCTTTGATATGTTCTTGCATGAGGCTGGTAGGGAGCCTGGCTTCTAGCAGGGCCTGATCTTGCAGAGCTGCCACCTGCACCTGCATCAGGTGGAGGTGGTGGAGGAGGATGAGGGTGCTTGAACTGAGAAGAATCTTTATCAAACTTCCTCTTCTTCTTCATTGCCTTTAACTGGTTCCTGGAGAATTGCATCCAATGCTCAGAGATTGGGCAATTGTGCAGAATATAATATGGAACATCATTATCATCTCTGACTTTGGCAGGTGGAACTCTCTTCAAGGCCTTACTTCTTGCCTTTCTTTTCCTTGCAATTGTGGCAGATGAGTCATCAGAAGCAGTATTATAATCCTCAGATTCAGAACTTTGTGCATCATATAAAGCATCAAGCATTCTTCAGATCTCTTCAGCTCTCAAGTGTTCAAGGCCAACATCATCTCAAGACTCCAGACACTCAACATTTCAGCTTGCTGAAATCATCCTTTGCTGGAGATCTACATTTGAAGGCCTATCACCCTCAGCAAAGCTCATCTTCCTGAAGACTTCAAGGACTCAGGGGGAGCTTTGACAACATCATTGAATCCACATAGTCTTCTCAGTTGCTTGAGAAAGAGAAGACTGCCATCACTCCCTCCATTCCCCCCCCCCCCTCTAGAGTATATCAGATCTAGTTTCCCCTTTCAATTGGTATCAAAGCGAGGTTGGTTAAACATACCATATCTGTTTGGTTGTACAGGCTAACACCTGAACCCCAAAGACCCCAAACTAGATCCTTCTTTTATACTTCTTTATTAGTTTTAACTTGCACAAATCATGGCCCAAAACAAAGACTATGCTAGCACCAGACCTCCAGTGTGCAATCTGTCAAAGTTTGCACTTTGGAAAGCAAGGATTAAACTCTACATGAATTCTATTGACGAGGACATTTTTAATTCTGTTTTGACAGTGTGTCCAAGACCTCCAGAAAGTACAAGCACAAATGCTGTTCCACCTCCATCAGGAACAGATGCTGACATTAAAAAGTGGAAAGTGGCTGATGCCAAGGCAATGAACATTCTAGCTCAGACAATGTCAGATGACATTTTTCAGAAGGTAGCTGAATGCAACTCAGCCAAGGAGATCTGGGACAAGCTATCAGAAATAGTTTCTGGATCAGCTGATGAGAGAAAGGACAGAAGATCTCATCTCATCTCCCAATATGAGAACTTCAAGAAGGGAGAAACAGAGTCAGTGGGAGACATGTACAATAGATTAAGTCTAATTGTCAGTGAACTGAGGACATTAGACAAAGAAATCTCACTGACAGAACTCAATGACAAGATCCTAATGTGCTTCCCCAGCACTTGGGATTCAAGAATCTGGCCAATTAAAGATGCCAGAAGCCTAAATGAGATTACCACTGAAGCCTTGTTGGGTAAGCTCAAATCTTATGAGCTACTCATCAAGAACAGAGAAGAAGAACAAAAGGCTGCTTCTCCAGCCACAAGAAAGGAGAAGACTATTGCATTCAAGGCAGCTGAGGATCTGCCTGAAGAAAAGGCCACAAGCAATGATGAACTTCTCAGCCTGTTGGCCAAAAGATTCTATAAGATGGCCAGAAAGGATTTCAGAAGAAGATCACACAAGGATCAGGACAAGCCAAGGTATGACAAGTCCTTTGGCAATAACAAAGAAATTATTTACTTTGGTTGCAGGAAACCAGGGCATATGGTTCCTGACTGTCCAGAAAACAAGAACAAGGACAGGAGGGACAGAAAAGAAAGAAGAAAGGAGAAGGACTCCAAAAGGCATGGAAATAACAAACCTTCCACCAGCAAAAAAAGCACCATATACTCTATTCACCCCCCCCCCCCCCTCTAGAGTATATCAGATCTAGTTTCCCCTTTCAGAGACTCATCGTGTCAAGAGACGTTGTCTTCGATGAGTTGACGTCGTATTGGGGTAGCTCTCATATGGAGCTAGAGATGAGCAGGTCAGATGGTGGGCTAAAGGAGGCTGCTGCTAAGGAAGTGGAGCTGCCTGAGTCACCAGGTGCTTCAGGTTGTTTTAGCTCCGTGGCAAAGGCGTCAGAGTCGGGAAGTAGGGGGACCAATGCTCCAGGTAATTCTGGCTCGAAGGCAGAGGCTTCCGGTTCAGGAAGCAGGGGGAGTGATGTTCCATGTTGTTCTTGTTCAAGAGCGGAGACTTCTGGTTCAGGTAGCAGGGGGAGCGTTGCTCCATGTGTTCCTGGTTCTAGTAAGGAGGCGTCTTGTTTAGGAAGCAAGGGGAGCATTGTTCCGGGTTTGCCCGGGGACGGATCTGGTTCAGAAGCAGCGGAGGTGGTTAGCCATGATCAGGTTCTTCGGAGATCGAAGAGGATCAGTAAGACACCAGCTCGATATAGCGAAGGGAACACGGTGGACTTGGTCCAATGTTTCTTTGCTAGCCCTCAGGTCGAGCAAGGTTCTTCTGGCTGTGATGACCCCACTAGAATCAAGGCGGTGGTTGACACCAAGGCTGAAGAGGTGACTTCTCTCAGAGGCAACGTGGCTTGGGCTTTTGTGCCCAAGGTAGTTGGTTATACTCCTGTGATGCATGAGTGAAGGTTGAAGCAAAAGAAGACAGAGGGAAGCATGACTCCTTTTGGGAGATGCTAGAGGGCTCCCTCATGGTCCATGATATACGGGGCGAGGACTATGTCTTGGACATTTCTTCGTAGATGCTATCGGAAGGACCAGGTGCAAGGTTACGGGAGATGCTGGAGTTATCCACCACTTCTCACTTCAAGGGGGAGTGTTGAAAATTGTGAAGTGAAAGTGGGTGAATGGAGCACTTGGAAAACCTACCCGCGCGGACTACGCGGACAGGTTTGGCGGACTGCGAAGTCGGCAGGGATGTTGCAGACGATTTGCTCTATAGCGGCCTGGGTTGTCTGTTCGTGCGGACAACGCGGACAGCAGTTGCGGTTAGCCAGGTCGGCTTATACTCAGCAGGCAGTTGGATCCCAGGATGTAACCGGGCGGGTAGTATCTCTATCCGCGGAGTTCGACATGAATCGCACTGGAGAACTGGAGCTAGGTAGACCGGTTTGGCAGTTGCCTTGGTCTTGCTCTGGTGCAGCGGCAAGAGGAAGCCGCGGAGACTGCCAGTCAGTGCGGACAGAAGCTGGAGGTCGCCCAGTATGGCGGGCTAGATCCAGTGTCCGTTAGTAAGTGCGGACTGGCCCTTGTGGCCAGTGGACTGGACTTAGGGGTTCTGAACCAAGTCCAGAGTGACTCAGTCCGGGGAGATAGCGCAGTGGAGCGCGGGCTATTTTCTCAGTCCGCCAAGCTCAGAAGAAGTGTTGCTGCCTTGATTGCTAGCTTGGGGATATGCAGACTGGAGAATTGCGTGTGCAAGAGCATGCAGACTGGAGCTAGAATCCGCTGAGTCCGGTTGAGCCTTGTGATGAGGTTATGGACTCAGGGATGCGGACTGGAGAAGTTTGCAGGACAAGCAGACTGAGACAGTTTGCAGGAGTTGCGGACTGGAGGAGTTTGCTGTGTTAGCAGACTGGAGCTGTATCCGTTGAGTCCGGCAATGCCTTGGTGATTAGGCAATGGACCCGGGGATGCGGACTAGAGCTGTCCGTAGTGAACTGAACCGGGTGTCCGCTGAGTCCGGCAGGTGCCTTGGTGGTGAGGCTGCGGGCTCAGGTTAAGCGGGCTGGTGATGTGTCCGCGGATTGGCGGACAAAGCTGTTGCGGAGTCCGGCTGTGGTTGTCCTGGCTTGGCCTTTGGCGACAAGGCGGGCTGGAGATTGGAGTTCGGCCTTGGAGAAGCTGGGGCGGACTGGCTATCTGCACAGGAGCGACGAACTGGAGTGTGTGTCCGCGGGCTGGCGGACACACTTGTTCTTGCTACGGGATGTGGCAGTGATCTTATCGGCTAGGACGGTGACCATACTCATCATCGTGCCTATAAATAGGACCCATGTCACATCAGGCAGTGAGACCTCAAGCACCTGAACTGAAGTAAGTGAACAGTAATTGAGCTCGCGTAAGTTGCTGCGGCCTGGACTTTGATGTCCGCGCGGTTTGACGGAGTTGACCGGGTGTGCTGTGCAGGTTGTACGGATAGCGCTAGAAAGCCAGGACTTGGCTCTGATTGCGGTCAGGGACAGTGCGTGTTGAAACCGAAATTCGGTCTCCTGTGGAGTTCGACCTTGGGGAAGGGGTGGTCTCGCGTCTACTTCACTCCTGCAAGAAAAACAACAAAGAAGACAAGGAGAAACCGACCCAAGGGCTCGGCGGGGAGGTCCCACCACAAACCCGGAAGATCTCAGAGCGCTTCCCCTCCTTAGCTAGAATCCAAGCTAAGGTACCCTCAAAAAGCACTTGAGAACTGGAACTGGGAGGCACAAGCAAGCATGCTTTCTGGGGCACCCCTTGGGTCCTATTTATAGTTTTTAGAATCTGGACTGCCAATAACCAAAAGAACTGACCTGAAATTACCAGAAAACCCTTGGTTGGGTCTGCCAACAGCCAAACTCCGCTGTTTTGAAGGGCTATGGGCAGACCAGCGGGGGCAAAACAGTAAAAAGTACCTCATTCATCCAGGCGAGCTGGGGAGCTTTGACCACCTCGGCGGGTCCTGCTCGCCCACTGTTACCGAGCTCCACTGCGAGGACGTGAGCTGGTACTAGCTCGGCGAGTGCCGAGCTCAAGGTCGACGAATATCAATCTCCAGTCGACGGTCGCCGATCTCTGGTCGACGAATGCCGAGCTCGGGCTCGGCTCCCCTGCTGCCGAGCTCGCCTACCGTCTCTAGCCCGATCTGTCAGGTTCCTCACAGCCTTGCTCGCCGAACACGTGGTTGTACACAATCCCCACTCTTTTTGAGCCTGCTAAAGCTCGGAAAGAATCATCCAACCCCAAGTGTGCGGCGAGCGCGGGTTGGCGAGTTGGAGGGAATCTTCGGGTGGGGTCCACCTACGACTATATATATGTGCGCCTGCTGTAACGCCCCGAAACTCAAAGGAGCGACGGGGGACGTTTTGGGCCAGTTTTGGGTTCTGGCTGCAGGCACACGGCCTGGGACACGGGCGTGTCCCAGGGCGTGTCCCAGGGCATGTCAAGCTTGTGTCGACACTCAGCCGGGAAGTCGACACTTTGGTCTCGACATTGTGTCGAGACTAGGCACACGGCCTGCGACACGGGCGTGTCGCAGGGCGTGTCGACCCGTGTCGACACTTAGCCGCGAAGTCGACACTCTACATTCGACGAAGTTTCGAGACATGGCACACGGCCTGCGACACGGGCGTGTCGCAGGGCGTGTAAACCCGTGTCGACACTCGTCCCTGCAAGTCGACACTTTGGTCTCGACATTGTGTCGAGATAAGGCACACGGCCTAGGATACGGGCGTGTCCAAAGCCGTGTCATCAGGTCGACGATCTTCGCTCGATGAAGTGTCGAGTGTCGAGACCGTGTACACGGCCTGGGGTCCAGGCGTGTTGAGGTGACACGGGTAAGGACACGGGCGTGTCCTAGAACCCGTGCAGTGCTCGGGTTGTTTTTGGGGAAAAATGATGGGGGTACACGGCCGGCCACACGGCCGTGTCAGGTGGAACACGGGCGTGTCAGGTCGAACACGGGCGTGTTCGATACCCGTATGAGGTTCCAGGCGAGCCGATTTTGACGGCGAATGAGGCACATGGCCCTGGACACGGGCGTGTGCCAGGCCGTGTTCGGTCCAGATTGGGCATTTCAGTCCCGAATCAAAGCCGTTCGTTTCCTTATTTTGAGATCCAACGACTGGGGGTTGTTCCTGAAGGGATATACCCGGGATTGGACTTAGAAACCCTCACTTTTCATAAGTTATCATCTTTCTAAAACCTTAGAGAGAGAGGAGAGCCAAGGAAGGAAGAAGGAGCTAGATCCGGCCATTGGAGGAGCTTCAGAGCTCCGAATCGCGAGCCTACTCCGGATCCACGGAGGCAAAGCTAGTGCGGTGCTTTTCATACGCTTATTTTTCAATGGCGCCAAAGAGGAACGCTAGGGTAACGATCCTCATCATGAGCATGAGTAGCTCTCTTTCTTTGCATAGGAAGCCCGCTCTCGCGAGTTTGCGGAGAGTTGGAGGCGTTCCTTCGGGTAGATATGTGAAGTCCCCGTTGTTTAGAGTCCGTAAGCGAGAACGGACATAGGCATGATGTGCGAAGCCTACCCGGACATGTTGGTCTGGATCGGTGATGTTGCATTGCATAAATGCCGGAGAAGACTCCGTGCTATGGATTGTTTTTCGGGTTTTCTACGCGGTAGATTGCAGCAGGGAGCCTTGGGGACTAACCCAAAGGTGCACCCGGAAAACTGGGCGGATACGAGATCTTGCCAACTTGGTGGCCTGAGAGCCAAATTGAACATAACCGGGTTATGTGAATTGTGATGGAAACGGGACTCGGTGGAAGATTGACCCGCGCAAATGGCTTAAATTGTCATTGCGATTTGAGCACGGGTTAGATGGAACCGTACCCGCTCTATGTCGTTCGGTTAAAGAGACTTAAAGGCACGTGGAACTTGTAGTTGGCATAGATTAGGGTCTTCGGCGGTCAATGGCTTAAATTGTTGTGACCCAGGCCAGGAAGACAAATTGCTCATAGGTTTGGCCGTCATAGTGGCGGTGGTGAGTCCGGAATGTCTATGGCTTTAATTGACGTGACATCGACCGGTTCACCGAGAATGTGCCCTGAGAGCACGGGGCGTGTGGCCGTGCGAGCCAACATCTGTGATGAGATGGCTATATATATATTGCTCGCTTATGCTAATGAAATGCAGGGAAGGAGCATCGCCGCCCCGAGCTGGGGGCGGGATCGTTATAATTTGGTCAGCATTGCTGACCGTTGCCTTGTTTTGCCACCATGCGGTGGTTTGTTGCTTGCAGGTGCTGCGGGACCAAGCGGTCAATAGCGGGCTAAAGCATGTAATGAGCTTTAACCCTCCGTTATTCTCGGGGTTGGGAACCCCATCTCAGGCTGAAGACTGGCTCTCCAGGGTGAAGAGAGTCATGACAGCAATAGAGACGGAGGAGTGGCAAATGACCACCATCGCTACGTTCCTTTTGGACGATGAAGCGAGAATGTGGTGGGAAGGATTGGAGCTGCACTTATTGAGAGGTAGGCAACTTGGTGATGTCCCGATGGAAGAGTTCTCGAGATTTTTCTTGGCTAGATACCTCCCTTCGACGCAGAGATAGCGTTGGAGAACGAATTTCTAAAGTTGGTTCAGGGTGAGAAGAGCGTGGATGAATATCTCCATGAGTTCACTCGTTTAAGTCGATATGCTAGCTCCACCATCGTGGATGAGGAGCGCAAGACTAATCGCTTCTACGAAGGCTTGAGAGATGAGTTGAGATTACTACTTTCGGGGCCAATGACGCAGGGTTTCTTAATATTGGTCAATACTGCCCGGTCCTTGGAGAAGAACATGAAGAATGTGCAAGCAAAGAAAAGCTTGGGTGATAGGAAATCTGAATTTAAAGTGCCGACTACTTCAAAGGCTGGATATCGGAGGTCTTTCAAGAAGCATAGGACTTCGGGTCCAGCTCCTTCTGGCGCTTCTGGGGCGACTACGGGTCGGACCCCGGGTGCGTCTTTTACTTGTGAAAAGACGGGGCATTTTGCCCGTGACTGTTGGAGCGGACGTCCTAAGTCCGAGAGAATGTCGGGAGCTACTTATGAAGAGAAGGGAAAGGCGGTGGAGTAGACCGCATCCCATTATGCTCCAGCCCAACTAAGGGTCTACAATCTTGGCCAACAGGAGGACATCAAACAGGCTGATGTGGTGACAGGTACGGTTTAATTTATAGTAAGTCAATTTCTTTAAATACTTGTTATGTACATGTTACATTACCACTGCTTGTTTAGGATTTGTATTGATTTGTGAAAATCCGGCACGAACACTCTTTGACACGGGAGCTTCACACTCCTTCTTGTCTGAAGGATTTATATCACGCATCGGAGTCCCTTCTTCGATGGAGAAGGATAAGTTGGATGTGTTGTTGCCCAATGGATGTTCGATGCGAGCGGATAGGATATGCGATGTTAAGATTCGTATTGGGGAGCAGGAGTTCGGCCTGCGGGCGTCTTTACTTCCGTTGGTGGAGTTCGACGTCATATTTGGCATGGACTGGCTCTCGGAGCAGCAGGCCCATATAGATTGCGATAGAAAGGAAGTCAAGCTGGGAGCAAGTCGTGAGACGGCTTTTACGGGCTTTAAGGGGTCGAGCAAGACGTTGATGTCTGCTCTTCAGGTGGTGAAGGCGGTTCGTGCCGGAGCAGAACTGTTCTTTACACTAGTGGAGGTTGCAAAGCCGAAGCCCGCGTTGGATTGTATTTCAGTGGTATCGGAATACCCTGATGTGTTCCCCGCAGATCTTCTTGGAGCCCCGCCTCAGTGGGAGATAGATTTTACGATTGAGCTAGTGCCAGGTGCAAAGTCTGTGTCACGATCTCCTTATCGGCTAGCGCCTAAGGAAATGGCGGAGCTGAAAGTTCAACTGCAAGAGTTGTTGGAGCAAGGGTATGTGCGCCCGAGTTCTTCGCCTTGGAGCGCACCGGTCCTCTTTGTTAATAAGAAGGACGGAAGCTTGAGGCTATGTATTGATTATCGGGAGCTCAACAAGCTGACGGAGAAGAACAAGTACCTGATCCCCCGGATTGATGATCTTTTTGATCAGTTAGTCGGGTCGACAGTATACTCGAAGTTGGATCTCAAGGCTGGGTACTATCAGCTGCGAATAAGGGAGAGTGATATCCCGAAGACAGCGTTTAGTACGAGATACAGGCATTATGAGTTTACGGTCATGCCGTTTGGGCTGACTAATGCGCCGTCAGTGTTCATGGATTTGATGAACAGGACTTTCAGGGAGTACTTGGATCATTTCGTGATCGTATTTATCGACGATATTTTGGTGTACTCGCAAAGTGAGGAAGATCACTTCAAGCATCTTCATTTGGTTTTGGAGACTCTAAGGAGGAATCAACTGTATGCCAAGTTCTCGAAGTGCGAGTTTTGGTTATCCTCAGTGGCGTTCCTCGGTCATATAGTAAGTGGAGAGGGTATTGCTGTGGATCCGGCGAAGATTGTTGTGATACGGGAGTGGCCTGAGCTGGCTACTGTAGCTGAAGTCCGGAGTTTTCTGGGGCTTGCCGGCTATTATAGGCGCTTCGTAGAGAACTTCTCGCGGATAGCGTTACCTCTCACTACTTTGACGAGGAAGGAACATAAGTTCATTTGGACGCCGGAGTGCGCACGAGCTTTTGAGGAGTTGAAGTGTCGGTTGACCACGGCGCCTGTGCTGAGTTCGCCATGTGGGACCGAAGGCTATGCGATTTATAGCGATGCTTCGGGCAGCGGTTTGGGTTGCGTGCTACTGCAACACGGAAGTGTAATAGCTTATGGCTCGAGACAGCTAAAAGTGCATGAGAGGAATTATCCGGTCCATGACTTGGAGTTAGCGGCCGTGATTTTTGCCTTGAAGCTGTGGAGACACTATTTGTACGGTGTGAAGATTGATATCTACACCGATCACAAGAGCCTGAAGTATCTTATTGATCAGAAGGATCTGAATATGCGGCAGCATAGATGGATGGAGTTTCTGGGGGACTATACATTCAAGATCTGCTACGTGCCTGGCAAAGGGAATGCGGTTGCGGACGCGTTGAGTCGCCGAGCCCCAGATCAAGCCAATTGGCTATCGGTGCATGATGAGCGGTTGGTGCGGGAGTTGGAGGCGTTGGAGATTGTTTGTGTGGACAAGCAATCAAGTGCTGAAGCAGTTCTGAATTGGACTGAAGTCCAATATGACCTGGCTGATCGTATTAGACAGGCTTTGGATATGGATGCTCATATGAAGCAGTTCATGGTAGAGGCCCTGGATGGGTCAAATTCCCAATTCGTCGTGAAGGACGGATTACTTTGGAAAGACGGTCGTCTGTGCGTCCCAAGTGTGGGCAATTTACGGGCGGAGTTGTTGTACGAGGCACACCATACCAAGTACTCGATTCACCCGGGGAGCACGAAGATGTACCGTGATGTGAAGAAACTGTTTTGGTGGCCGGGTTTGAAGAAGGATGTGGCGCTATACGTAGCGAAGTGCCAAACTTGCGCCTTAGTAAAGGCGGAGTGCCAAAAGCCGGGAGGATTTCTTAAGTCCTTGCCAATTCTGGAGTGGAAATTTGACGACATCTCTATGGACTTTGTGCACGGTTTGCCAAGGTCACAAAAGGGGAACGACGCCATTTGGGTGGTCGTGGATCGGTTAACGAAGGTGTCGCATTTTATTTCGCATAGGAAGGATGATCCGGTGGAGAAGTTGGCAAAGCTTTATGTGGATAACATAGTACAGCTTCATGGTGTGCCCCGCAGCATCGTGAGTGACCGAGATGGGCGGTTTACGTCCAATGATTGGAGGCTTGTGCAGCAAATGTTGGGAACAAAGCTGAAATTTAGCACAGCCTTCCATCCGCAAACGGATGGGCAGACCGAGAGGGTCAATAGAACCATGGAAGACATGCTCCGCATGTGTGTCTTGGATTTCGGAAAGCAATGGGAAGACCACCTTTATTTGGTGGAGTTCGCATACAACAACAGCTACCAAGCGAGTATTCAAATGGCGCCCTTCGAGGCCCTATATGGTAGAAAATGTTGCACGATGTTGTCTTGGTTAGAAACGGGTGAGTCAAAGTTGTATAAGCGATCAGAAGTGGAGGATGCTACTTCTTTGGTGAGAACCATTCGGGAGAGGTTGCTTATCGCTCAGGACCGGCAAGCAAAGTACTATAATGCCAAGCACAGGAATGTGGAGTTCGCTGTGGGCGATTATGTATACTTAAAGATCAAGCTGTTCAAGGGTGTCTCGCGGGTGAGGCGATTGAAAAAGCTAAGCCCGAGGTACCTTGGACCGTTTGAGGTTTTGGAGCGAGTTGGTGAGGCGGCCTATCGGTTGAAGCTCTCAGTGGAGCTTAGTGGTTTACATGATGTATTCCATATTTCGGTGCTTCGAAAGGCGGTGCAAGAGCCTACGCAAGTGATCGTGGTTGATCAAGTACCGGTGGATAGTGGGCTAATTGTACAACCCCGTGTCCGGCGAGCAAAGTCACCAAGGGGCGAGCAGATCAGACTGGGAGCAGCAGGCGAGCTCGGCAGCGGCAGGGGCGAGGCTGAGCTCGGCATCCGTCGGCCAGAGATCGTCGATCGGCGACCCCGAGCTCGGCATTCGCCGAGCGGGCTGAGGCTCGCACCCTCGCAGTGGAGCTCGGCAGCAGCTGGCGAGCAAAGCATGCCGAGGTGGCCAGGGGTCCCAGCTCGCCTGGGGGTCAGAGGTACTTTTTACTGTTTTACCCCTGCTGGTCTGCCCATAGCCCTTCAAAACAGCGGAGTTTGGCTGTTGGCAGACCCAACCGAGGGTTTTCTGGTAATTTCAGGTCAGTTATTTTGGTTATTGGCAGTCCGGGTTTCAAAAACTATAAATAGGACCCAAGGGGTACCCCAGAAAGCAGGTTTTTCTCCCTGTGCTCCTCTCCCCAAAATCTCTAAGTGCTTTCTGAGGGTACCTTAGCTCGGCTTCAGGCTAAGGAGGGGAAGCGCTCTGAGATCTTCCGGGTTTGTGGTGGGACCTCCCCGCCGAGCGCTTGGGTCTGTTTCTCCTTGTCTTGTTGTTTTTTCTTACAGGAGCGAAGTAGGCGCGAGACCACGCCTTTCCCCAAGGGCGAGCTCCACAGGAAGCCGGGTTCCGGTTTCAACATTTTGGTGCGGTGAGCGTGGATAGTGGTCAGCGCAGAAAAGTTTCCGCGGGCTCGATGACGGGACAAGGATCCGACAGGCCGAGCTCGCCCCCCCCCCCCCCCCCCCCCCGCCTCTCGCAACGGTGGGAATGTTCGAAGACTTCAGAAACGAGGTGCTGAATCTGGTCAAGTTCGCACTCGGCACGCGGGCCGAGTGCTCGACTCCGGCAAACCAGATCGCGGCCGCCCCCTCATTGGGCGAGGACGCTCCCGGCAGGCGAGCTTGGAAGGAAGTGGCCGAGGAAGGCCGAGGGTGCGAGCTCCCCAGGCGCGAGCTCTTCCCCGGCTCGGCAGGCCGAGGTCGCTTCGGCGAGCTGGGCTCGCGAGACTCGCCAGCTCGCCCAGTGGGGGGAGGGAGCCCTTTCAGCGAGCTGGTCTCTTTAGCTCCAGTTCCAGATGGGTTCAGGGAGCCCGAGATGTCCTACTACACTGGGAAAGGAGACTCGGTACAACATGTCCAATGGTTCGAGGACGTGGTCTCCATCCGTCAGATGTCGGACGGATTCAAGTGCCGGCTCTTCGCCATCACCCTCCGGGAAAAAGCGAGAGAATGGTTCCACCAGCTACCGGCCAGCTCCATCTATTGCTTCGAGGACTTGCGCCGAGGATTCATGCTGAGATTCACCACTTCGAAGAAGAGGAAGAAGGAGTCTGAGTCCCTGTTTCACATCAAGCAGGGGGTAAACGAGACGTTGGGAAGCTATGTAGACCGATTCCAGGAGGAAGTTACTCAAGTCCAGGAGATGTCGGGCCATAGTCTGATGATGGCCTTTACCCTGGGCCTACAGCAGGGTTTCTTCCAGATGGAGCTGAAGAGAGTTCCCCTCCCCCCCCCCTCTCCTATGAGGAGTTGATGGAAAGGGCGGCGAGAGAGGTTGACGGGGAGGCGTCAAACCCGGAGTTTGCAAGGAAGTTGGCCAGGTGGGCCACAAAGGAGGAGAGGGAGTCGAAGGGAGGAAGAGGACAGGAGGAGAGAAGAGGGGAACCGAGGCAGAGGGAGCAGAGGCAGCTCCAAGGGCCGCAGCAGCCGGGGTGGGGGCATCAGGAGCCCGACCGTCGGCTGGGCTGGAGGCCTGAGTGGCAGGGGCAGGGGCCACAGAGGGGGAACTTCGGAAGGGGTCACTTTCAGGGGAGGCAAGACCAATTCCACCCCCCAGGCTGGAGGCAGGGCCAGAGGCCCCGGCTCCCCGATCAAGAGGAGGTCATGGCCATAGCCTTGGGGGCCAGGAGAGGAGTGTGGAGGAGAAGAAGGAGGGAGATTAGGGTGGAGCTGCCCTATTGCGACTTCCATCAGGAAGAGGGGCACGCAACAGCCACGTGCCCGGAATTCTTGGAGATGAGGGGGAACAGGGAGCGGCAGCAGCAGCAGCAGGAGGCGCGACAGGAAGTAAGGATTGAGGAGGTCCTGCCTCGGGCGGAGGAGGATCGGTGTGAAGACCGGGTGGATGTGGGAACCCGAGGAGGGATCGGGATGATCCACGGGGGAGCAGGGATCGAGGCCTCCCGCAAGGCTAGTCTCCACACCATGTACCGGCGGAGCGTCGCCTCTACATCCCAAACCCCGCCACCGGAGGAGAGGATCACCTTCTCCAGGAGTGATCTACCAGACCACGAGGATCCGTTCTGTGATACGCTGGTCATCAAGGAGGCCATTGAGAACTTCACCGTCTCTCGGATCCTCATGGACAACGGGAGCTCCGTCAACGTCGTCTTCAAAAAGGCGTTCGACGCGATGAAGGTGGAGGCAAAGAGGGTGCTGGCCTCAGATGGCCCCTTATTCGGTTTTTCAGGAGAAAGGAAGGAAGTAGAGGGAGGAGTTGGACTCCATGTCACCTTGGGGGGCAGTCTCGAAACTGCAAGTTCGTCATCGTGGACGCCCCCAGCAGCTACAGCGCCATCTTCGGGAGGCCTCTCATCAGCGCCTTCCGCTGCGTCCCCTCGTCTTACCACCAGTGTTTGAAGTTCAACGTCGAGGGGGTCCAAGTCAGGGTTAGGGGAGATCCAAAGGTGGCGCGGGAGTGTTATGTCACTGCGGTGAACACCATCTCTTGGCAGGAGGGAGCCGAGGAGATGGGACGAAGGATGGAGGTGGTCGAAGAGGGAGCAGAGAGGGAGGAGCTGGGAGAGAAGGGCTGCACAGAGGAGGCGGCAGGAGGAAGTCTGGAGGAGGTGACCGAGGTGAGGGTCGAGAAGGAGGCGATGGAGGTAGAGGTCCCCGTTCCGGAGGAAAGGGACGCCGAAGGATGGGCAGAGCAATCCAGGCTGGAGGCAGCAGAGGAGGTGGTGGAGCTGGAGGTGCTCACCCGAGGAGGAAGGATGGAGAAGGTCCGCGTCAGTGGGGGGCTGACCCCGGAGGACCAAGTCAGGATGCTGGAGTGCATCCAGAAGAACGTGGACATCTTCGCCTGGAACGCCGCGGAGATGCCGGGGGTTGACGCCGACGTGGCTTGCCACCGACTCAACCTGGACCCGGGAACACGCCCCGTTCAGCAGAAGAAAAGGTCCACCGCGGACAAGCTGGCGGAGCCCATCCGGGAGGAGGTGGCGAAACTCCTCATGGCAGGCTTCGTGTCTGAGATTTAGTACCCCGGCTGGGTCTCCAATGTGGTTATGGTTAAAAAAGGGGATGGCCGATGGAGGATGTGTATCGACTTTTCCTTACTTAATAAAGCTTGTCATAAGGATTGTTACCCCTTGCCTCGGATCGACGCGCTGGTTGACTCAGCCGTCGGTTTTTCTGTAATGAGTTTTTTGGATGCTTTTTCAGGTTACCATCAGATCAGGATGCACCCCCCAGACGTCAAGGATGTCTCATTCATCACCGGGGATGGATGCTACTGCTACAAGATGATGCCCTTTGGGCTGAAAAATGCTGGGGCTACCTACCAGAAAATGATGGACAGGGTCTTCAAGGAGCAAAGGGGAAGGAATTTGGAGGTGTATGTAGATGACCTCATGATCAAGAGACGGGATGTGGACTCCAACCTCCGGGACCTGGAGGAGACCTTCGCCAACCTGCGCAAGTACAAGATGCGATTGAATCCACTAAAATGTGTCTTTGGGGCCAGCAGGGGAAAGTTCTTGGGGCATCTCCTCACCCCCGCAGGGGTCGAGCCGAACCCAGACAAGGTCAAAGCTATCCTAGAGCTGGGGTCCCCGCGGAATGCAAAGGAGGTCCAGCGGCTGACAGGGAAGCTGGCAGGGCTGAGCCGCTTCCTTTCACGGGCAGGAGAAAAGTGCTCCCCCTTCTTCAAGACGCTAAGGGGGGGGGGGTCAGAGGTTTGAATGGAGCAAGGAATGTGAAGAGGCTTTCCAGGCCCTCAAGGTGCAGTTGACACAGGCTCCGCTGCTCCAAGGGCCAAAGGAAGGGGATGACCTGTTCTTGTATCTGGGGGTTGGGACGGAGGCCTTGAGCTCGGTCCTGGTTCGCGAAGAGGGGAAGAGACAACTCCCTATCTATTACGTGAGCGGGGTCCTGAGAAAGGCCGAGCTCCGGTATCCGATCTTGGAGAAGCTTGCGTTCGCCCTAATCATCTCGGCTCTGAGACTGCGACCTTACTTCTAGGCACACTCAATCCGAGTGGTGACCGACCATCCCCTCCGCAACATCTTCGAGGGGGTGGAGCACTCAGGCAGGTTGGCTAAGTGGTCGGTGGAGCTGAGCGAGTTCGACGTCTCTTTCATTCCGCGGCTCTCGATCAAGGCTCAGGCGATGGCCGACTTCCTAGCCGACTACGTGGTTGAAGTGGCAGAGGAAGAACTCACTCACCCGGCTCCTTGGAAGGTGAAAGTGGATGGAGCCTCGGGAAGGCATTCCTTAGGAGTAGGGGTGATCCTAGAAAGCCCTCAAGGGACCCGGATCAAGCAGACGGTGGTGGTGCACTTTCCCATTACCAACAACCAGGCCGAGTACGAGGCCGTGATAGCAGGGCTGCGCCTGGCCAGGGAGCTGGGGGTATCAGATGTGGAGGTCCTCACCGACTCCATGGTAGTGGCTTCTCAGATTAACGTGGAGTTTGAGGCAAGGGAGCCCACCCTGCGATCGTACCTGGCCAAGGTGAAGGGGGTCATTGGCACTTTTCAAACTTTCACCATCCGACACGTGCCCAGAGAAGAGAATGAACAAGCCGATTAATTGGCTAAGCATGGTCCCCGGGTGGGGGGCACCATCACCGACCTGTTTCGCCCCTCCATCGAAGAAGGAGAGCTCATGGAAGTTGATCAGCAAGCTTCATGGATGGATCCAGTGATTGTTCTTCTCTCCACATGAGAGTATCCGGAGGGGGTGGACAAGAAGAAGCTGAGGCACAAGTCAGCATACTACCTCCTCCAGGACGGGCAGCTGTACAGAAAGACCCTCTCAGGGATGCTGGCCCGCTGCGTAACCGAGGGTGAAGCGCGAAGGATCTTGGAGGAGGTCCACTCCGGGGAATGTGGGAGTCACTCCGGGAGTTGGACCCTGGAAGGAAGGATAGTCAGGCAAGGTTATTTCTGGCCCACCCTGGGCCGGGACACTGCAGAATTCGGAAGGAGATGTCACAAGTGCCAACTGTTTGCCCCTCTCCAGCTGCAGCCGGCCCAACGGCTCCATAGTATCACGGCCCCTTGGCCCTTCGCAATCTGGGGAATGGATCTGGTTGGGCCATTTCCCCAAGCCAGCGGTCAGAGAAGGTTCCTCCTAGTGATGATTGACTACTTCTCAAAGTGGATGGAGGTGAAAGCGTTGGCTAAGGTGACCTCCCAGGTGATCAGGAACTTTGTGTGGGGGGAGATCATCTATCGCCATGGGCTGCCCCAGGCCATCGTCACAGACAATGGGCCCCAGTTCGCCAGTGCCGAGTTCACCAGCTTCTGCGAACAGCTTGGGATCGATCTCAGGTTCGCCTCGCTCCATCACCCCAGGAGTAACGGGCAGGTGGAGGCCGCAAACAAGATAATCATCAACCTCCTCAAGAAAAAGGTGGAGAACCTGAAAGGGAGCTGGGTGGAGCAGCTTCCCGCGGTTCTTTGGGCCCTGAGGACCACCCCCAACACAGCTACAAGAGAGACCCCCTTCAAACTCTCCCACGGGTACGAGGCAGTGCTCCCCATTGAATTCGAAGTCCAAACGCCGCGAGTCGTGGCAGCAAAGGAAGGTCGTGAGGAATGGCAAGCAGAGAATGAGGAGGAACTGAGGCTCTCCCTTGACATGGTGGAAGAAGTAAGAGACCTTTCCGCCATCCAACAGGAGGAGGTAAAAAGAAGAATGGCCAAGTACTTTGACAAGCATGTCAGGGTCAAGCAGTTCGTGGAGGGGGACTTGGTGCTGAAGAAAGTAGATGCAGCAGGGAGGTCAGCATCCGTGGGAAAGCTCAATCCCAGCTGGGAGGGACCGTTCATTATAAAGGTAGCCTTGGGGTCGGGGGGCTATCGACTCCAAAATGTAGAAGGCTGTTAAAATTCAACAAACCGCAGACGCCCCCTTGGATACCCTGCTGAAAACTCAACAAACCGAAGGAGAATACGCCCACTTATATGTTGAAAGTTTTCCCGGATCGTGGAGTTAGCAGGGGTTATCTCAACAAAGCAGTAACAACCAGCAACACATGCAGCACAAGCTTCTTTATTGATCAAGAGCGAACTTCTTTACAAGGCGAGACATACATGGCGAGACATGCTTCACCAAAACCCAACACCGGGAGAGCAGAGACAGTTACAAAGACAAGAACAAAAAACAAGCCGCGCGGACTCAATCAACAAGCCGCCGACCTACTGCTGTGGAGTCCGCTCAGTCCGCCAGGTCGCCAGACCGCAACCCAAGCCGCGCGGACTCACCCTTATTCCAATGCTTAGCTCTTCACCGCCGGTCTGCACGCCGCCAGACCGCACAAGCTGCGTCACCGAATGGAACAGTCCGCCTGAAGCAGGCGACTTCCTGAACCCCGAACCAAGTCGCCAAAGAGAAGACCGCCTGGTCGCTATCCGCGACCTGCTGTTTACCGCCTGTTGCTTAACCGCAGAGTCCGCACTGTCCCTGACTGCAATCAGAGCCAAGTCCTGGCTTTCCAGCGCTATCCGCACAACCTGCACAGCACAACCGGGTCAACTCTTTATCCGCGCGGACACAAAGTCCAGGCCGCAGCAACTTACGCGAGCTCAAAAAACTGTTCACTTACTTCGGTCCAGGTTCCCTCTGGTTCTCATTTCCTGATGTGACATGAGTCCTATTTATAGGCACGACGATGAGTATGGTCACCGCCCTTCCCGATAGGATAACCGCCACAACCCGCAGCAAGAACATAGTGTGTCCGCCAGCCCTGTGCAGATAGCCAGTCCGCCCCAGCTTCTCCAAGGCCGGACTCCAATATCCAGTCCGCCTTGCCGCCAGAGACCAAGCCAGGACAACAGCCGGACTCCACAACAGCCGTATCCGCCATTCTGCGGACAAGGCATCAGCCCGCAAAACCCGAGCCCGCATCCGCGCCATCAAGGCACCTGTCGGACTCAGCGGATACCCGACTATCGTCCGCATATCCCAAGTCCATTACCTCAACTCCAAGGCACCTCCGGACTTAGCGGACACGCCAATCCAGTCCGCTAACAGCAGACCCCAGTCCGCGTATACAGCGAACTCCAGTCCGCTTCCCTGAGTCCATAACCTCATCACAAGGCTCAACCGGACTCAGCGGACTCTGGCTCCAGTCCGCACGCTCCTGCACAAGCAATTCTCCAGTCCGCATTTCCCCAAGCTAGCAAACAAGGCAACTGCACTTCTACTACGCTTGGCGGACTGAGAAACCAGCCCGCGCTCCACTGCGCGATCTCCCCGGACTGAGCCATCCTGGACTTGGTTCAATTCCCACCAAGTCCAGCCCACTGGCCGCAAGGGCCAGTCCGCACTTAGAGGCGGACACTGGATCTAGCCCGCCATACCGGGCGACCTCCAGTTCCTGTCCGCGCTGACCGGCGGTCTCCACGGCTTCCACTTGCCGCTTCACTAGAGCAAGACCAAGGCATCTGCCAAACCGGTCTGTTGAGCTCCAGTTCTTCAGTCCGCTTCAAGCCGGACTCCGCGGATAACATTCCTATCCGCCCGGTTACTTCCTGGGAGTAAACCGCCTGCTGAGCATACACTGGCCTGTTAGACCGCCGCTGCTGTCCGCGCAGTCCGCGCGAACAGACCGCCCAGGCCGCCACAGAGCAAACCGCCTGCAACATCCCTGCCGACCTAGCAGTCCGCCAACCCAGTCCGCGCGGATAGGTTTCCCAAGCCTTCCATTCACCCACTTTCACTTCACAGAATTCAACAAAGGCGAGACCCTGAGTCTCACCTGGAGTGGTGACGACCTCAAACGCTTTTTTCCCTGAAACATGTAAGCAACACTTTGATTATAATAAATTCCTTCAAGCTCTCTGATATCGTTGTAATTGGCCTGCATGGTGGAATGTGATGTATTTTGGACCCCGAGCAGATCCCGCTGTTAGGCTCTCACCTAGCTGGCAAGGCTGGAAGTCACTCGGTGTCATCCTTAGCCTCGAGCAGATCCCGCTGTCAGGCTCTCACCTAGCTGGCAGGGCTGGAAGTCACTCGATGGTGGTAGTAGTGGACCCCGAGCAGATCCCGCTGTCAGGCTCTCACCTAGCTGGCAGGGCTGGAAGTCACTCGGTATCATCCTTGGCCTCGAGCAGATCCCGCTGTCAGGCTCTCACCTAGCTGGCAGGGCTGGAAGTCACTCAATGGTGGTAGTAGTGGACCCCGAGCAGATCCCGCTGTCAGGCTCTCACCTAGCTGGCAGGGCTGGAAGTCACTCGGTGTCATCCTTGGCCTCGAGCAGATCCCGCTGTCAGGCTCTCACCTAGCTGGCAGGGATGGAAGTCACTCGATGGTGGTGGTAGCGGACCCCGAGCAGATCCCGCTGTCAGGCTCTCACCTAGCTGGCAGGGCTGGAAGTCACTCGGTGTCATCCTTGGCCTCGAGCAGATCCCGCTGTCAGGCTCTCACCTAGCTGGCAGGGCTGGAAGTCACTCGATGGTGGTAGTAGTGGACCCCGAGCAGATCCCGCTGTCAGGCTCTCACCTAGCTGGCAGGGCTAGAAGTCACTCGGTGTCATCCTTGGCCTCGAGCAGATCCCGATGTCAGGCTCTCACCTAGCTGGCAGGGCTGGAAGTCACTCGATGGTGGTGGTAGCGGACCCCGAGCAGATCCCGCTGTCAGGCTCTCACCTGGCTGGCAGGGCTGGAAGTCGCTCGGTGTCATCCTTGGCCTCGAGCAGATCCCGCTGTCAGGCTCTCATCTGGCTGACAGGGCTGGAGGTTACTCGATGGTGTCGGCCTTGAAGTCGTCAGGTGCAGGTCAAAGTCTGTGGCAGGAAACAAAATCAGTCAGGGCGAGCTCGGGCTCGGCGAACTCAGCTCGGCATAATCAAGAAGGCAGGCCGGGCTGAAGGGCTCTGCATGGGCGTGTTTGGGCTCATCATCTCCAGCTCGGCATTGGAGAGTAGGTCGCAAGCCAGGGCCTCGCCAAAGGAAGGCAAGCCGGACCAGGGGACCTCGCCTCCCTGGCCCATTACACTTGAAAAGTTTCTTCTTCGACGGGCACAACCTGGATGGCTCGCATGCGAGTAAGGGTAGGCGGATGGAAGGGTGGAGGCCGCGCGCGAGTAATAGTGGTGTGATAAGGGCGGAGAGCAACTCGCCACGAAATCGTTTGGGGCTCGGCGAACACTCAAAACGCGTCTCGCTCGCGTGCGCGCTCTCATAATCACTCTACTCGCGGAACCTGTCTCTGCGAGGTCACGGGAGGAAGCACTCGCATACATTCATAACACAAGCATAGTAAAGAGCACCGGTATGATCAAAAAACTTTCATTGATTATTCACAAATATACAGGGAGCTCGCTCGGGCGAGTAGTCAAAAAAGAAAAAAGAAGGAAAAAGGTAAAAATACAAGGCTGTCAGATGGCCTCGCCCCCTCCGTCGGACTGGTCCTCGCCGTCGCCTGAATGATCCTGGAAGCTCTTCCCAAACATTGCGTCCAGGCTATCTTCCTTCTCGTTGGGCGGCGTCGCCGGAAACAGACTCGGCATTAGGTCCCGAGCAGAGATCTCCCCGCATCCTTCCACCAGCACCCCGGAGTCCTTCATCATCGCGAGGGTGCACTCGGCGGTCTGGATTGAGTTGATCTGCAGTCTCTCGACGAGGTCGGCCTCGCCGAAGATGCGAGGGCTCTTGTAGGGGAGTGTGGGATCGATGTCGTGCGATGGGAAGAAGATCTCCGCCTGGCGACGCACCTCGCCGAGAAGGTGCTGGTTCTCCCCCTTCAGCTTAGCGTTCGCGCCCTCCAGCTCTCCAAGGCGCGCGCGCAGGCGGCCGTTCTCCTCCCCGAGCTCGGCATTGCGAGCCTGGAGCTCGCCAGCAGCGTCGGCATCCGCGGCCAGCTGCGCGCGCATGCGGCCGTTCTCCTCCCCCAGCTCAGTGTTGCGAGCCTGGAGCTCGCCCGCCGCCTTGGCATCCTGGAAAAAAGCCCATTTAACAACAGCACAAAGCTTTCTAAGTAAAAGAGAGCGGCGCGTAACACTTACCAGCCCGCCAGCAGTCTGAGCGAGAAGACTATCCGCGATGCCGAGCCGCCTCGCCTGATCGGCAACTTGCTCCTTGGCGAGGTCGCGAGCCTGCTCGGCCTTTTCGAGCTGGTGGCTGATGGCAAAGCTGCGTCGCGCCAACATGTGGTGCAGCTCCAAAGTCCGCAGGTGGGACTGTAGACCCTCATGGCAGAGCTGCCGGAGGGTCGTCCTCTTGTAGGCCTCGGCATCCTCCCGGCCATAAAGGCCGAAGCCGAGGGCGTAGGCGTGACCGGTGGCGGGCTCGCGGTCGTGCCAGGACGGGTGTAGAGTGGAGACGGAGACTCGATGCGCGAGCTCGTCCCACTGCAGCATGGGCTCGCCCGCGGAATCCTTCCAGCGCGCGCCGAAGTTGAAGAGGGGGTGCTGCTTCGGCGGCGCGCGCTCGCGGGCGGTCCTCTTCGCCGAAGGAGGAGGGGAGACCGCCGCCGAGGTGGAAGGGCCCTTGCCACCCTTTCGGCCCTTGCTGGTCGTCTCCTTCAGCGGGCTCCCAGGTGATGCGTCGGGAGGAGTCTCCGACGAGCTGATGTACTTGGGGCTGGGCTGATGTTGATGTTGTTGCCCCCGCGGAGCTAGCAGGGCTCTCCGCATCTTTTTCATCTGACGGGGGCCAGATGGCGGGTTCGACCCCGCGTCCTCAGATCGCCTCTTGCTGGAAGAGGGCTGCGAGATGGCCGCCTCGTCTCGGCAGGCCGCTGCCGCCGCCCTCTCGAGAGCAAGAGGGTCAGTATCAAGCCCCGGGTCCGCAAAAGGCGGGTTCGCGGGGATTATTCGCTCCCCTGCAGGAAAATACTTGGAAAGGTTAGAAAATTCAGATATGATGATGTGCCGAGCTCGCGAGTAGGCGAGCTCGGCAAGGCGAGGAGAGCATACCTTCGCCGGGCAGAACCGGGGGGAGCGCGTCGAGGCCCCTCTGCAGGAAGGCGACCTCGAAATCTTTGTGGAGGAAGAATTTGTGGAGCTCGGCGTCGTTGCCAGACACGGCCGGCGGGCGGTACACCTCCTCGTCTTTCTGTTGCGGCGAGTAGGGGATGTTGCCGAGATCGCCCTTGATGAAGGCGATCTTGGTCATCCAGGTGTGGTGCTTGTTCGCGATCTCGCGAACTTTGATCAAGGAGTCGCCGAAGTAGGCGACCCCGTCCGTCGTCGCCTTATAGGAGAAGAGTTTCCTGAACACCGTCAGGTTGAACTCGATCCTCTCCCGCCGGAGGTAGCTCGCGAACGCCACCATCATGGCGATGGCGTTTGAGTTCAGCTGCGCGGGGATGGCCCCGTAGTATTTCAGGATCTGCCGGATCTCCGGCCACAAAGGAAGTCGCAGCCCCACCTCAAAGTGCGAGATGGGGAATGCGAGCTCGTCCTCATAGAACGTGTTGATGGCCTCGCCCGGTCCCGGCCTGCGCGCCTCAAAGCCCGGCGGCACATACAGGGCCTTGAATTCTGCGAGCTCCTCCTCGCTGGTGTGGCCGTCGAAGAAGCAGTAATCCGCGAAGTGCTGCGCGCATTTGGAGCGGCCATCAGCGTCCGGGTTGGTCTTGCCCATGATCGCAGGGAAGAAGCGAAGCGCTGCGCGAGCAGAAGAAGGAAAAAAGCAGGGAAGGGAAGCAAAGCAATAAAGACAGTACGGGGGTAGGTGAGGGGGGGGGCTATTTATAGGAAGGAATCTGGGGCAGGCTGTCACATCGGCGCAGCTCGCCGCCCCAGCTCGCCACCCCAGCTCGTCACCCCAGCTCGCCAACTTCCGGCGCATCCCAACTGAGGCTAAGTCAAAACATTACGGCTTTTTATTTAAATAACATAATTAAGAATGTTCTAAGAGTTGTTCATCACAGAAGGGGAAAGTTCAAAACAGAAAAGGAGGCGCGCGAACAGGGAGGGCATCGGGACGCGAGCGACGGTCGGCTCGGCAAAGGAGCCCGCAAACTTACCTACCCCAGCCTCGCGACCCCCGCCCCCCAAGCTGCCGCGCGCGGAGTAGCTCGCGGATCCTTCCAGAATTCCTTTGCGCGACCAAGAGACCGTCGTCTATCTCATCCAGGAGTCGGGAGGGAGACATCAACTCGCCAGGACGGCCGAGACGCACCTCCTCAGCAAGACGCGCATAGTCGCGCTGCAGCGTCTCGTTGACTCCTTGCACCTCGCGCAGACCGCACACCAGCTTCTTGATGAGCTTGACCTCCCTCCTCGACAGCCTGCCCTGATCCACCTCCGGACCCAAGTAAGAGTCCAGCGAGCTCGGAGACGGCAGGGGAGAATGGTGGGCTGCCCGCGAGGACTCCTCGGCAGCCGATTGACTGGGAAGGGTTGTAAAGGCAGAGGTCAACAGAGCAAAAGTTTGTGAAGCACAGGGTTGAGCGAGGCAGACCTGAAGAGCTCGGCGGCTCAAAGGAGACGCGATGAGGGATGAACCTCAGGTCCTTCCCGTGACCTGGGCCGCGAGCCCCCGGCGAGATGAGCTCGAAGCCCGGAACAGGAATGGACCCCAGACCTCCCCCGGCGGCCGCATCAATTTGCCGAGGAGATCCCTGTGGTGAGGCTGGCCTCTGCGAGCTCACAGGCAGGATCCCGAAGAGGAGCGGCGGATCCCGGGGATGGCTGTCCGGTGCCGAGAGTCGCGAAGTGGCGAGCGCGACCTTGCCTCGTGGCGTGGGGACCTGTGGCGCGGTGCCCTCGTCATCTGGTAGGCCGCCCTGATCGTCACCGACAACAACAACCTCCCTGTCATTTTCCAGAATAGTTCGAGTAGAAGATCCGGTCTCGCGAGCCAGCGTGGCCCTCAGGTCGTGGAAGATGGGCTCGGCCGCCTCGGGAAACGTCTTTATCCTCTTGGAGCTCGGCTCGGCGGGGTCAATTTGAGGAACTTTCGCGGGGACCGCCGTCAGCGCGGCAACGCGAGCCGCGGAAGCCTGGCGAGCCCGGTCTATGCACTCTTGAATCTCCTTGGGAAGGGGCATCTTGGCAAGGCAGCAGGGGGAATGGCAAGAGCCAGGTAGCAGAGCAGGTGCATATATATAGCCGCAGGTGGCCCCCACCAGAAGATTCCCTTCAACTCGCCAGCCGGAGCTCACCGCACACTTCGGGTTGGATGTTTCTTTCCGAGCTTTTTGACAAGCTCGAAAAGAGCAGGGATTGTGTACAACCCCGTGTCCGGCGAGCAAAGTCACCAAGGGGCGAGCAGATCAGGCTGGGAGCAGTAGGAGAGCTCGGCAGCGGCAGGGGCGAGGCTGAGCTCGGCATCCGTCGGCCAGAGATCGTCGATCGGCGACCCCGAGCTCGGCATTCGCCGAGCGGGCTGAGGCTCGCGCCCTCGCAGTGGAGCTCGGCAGCAGCTGGCGAGCAAAGCATGCCGAGGTGGCCAGGGGTCCCAGCTCGCCTGGGGGTCAGAGGTACTTTTTACTGTTTTACCCCTACTGGTCTGCCCATAGCCCTTCAAAACAGCGGAGTTTGGCTGTTGGCAGACCCAGCCGAGGGTTTTCTGGTAATTTCAGGTCAGTTATTTTGGTTATTGGCAGTCCGGGTTTCAAAAACTATAAATAGGACCCAAGGGGTACCCCAGAAAGCAGGTTTTTCTCCCTGTGCTCCTCTCCCCAAAATCTCTAAGTGCTTTCTGAGGGTACCTTAGCTCGGCTTCAGGCTAAGGAGAGGAAGCGCTCTGAGATCTTCCGGGTTTGTGGTGGGACCTCCCTGCCGAGCCCTTGGGTCTGTTTCTCCTTGTCTTGTTGTTTTTTCTTGCAGGAGCGAAGTAGGCGCGAGACCACCCCTTTCCCCAAGGGCGAGCTCCACAGAAAGCCGGGTTCCGGTTTCAACACTAACGACAAAGGTCAAGCCCATGCGGATTGAGGACTCGGACGTCAAGCGGCTACGCAATAAAGAGATCAGGATGGTCAAGGTCCGGTGGGACAATTGCGGTCGTGAGGAGCTCTCTTGGGAGCGAGAGCAGACTATGCTTGACGAGTATCCGGAGTTGTTCCGCTCAGGTACAAATTTTGGTTTTGTACATGTCTTTCCTTTATATAATTTCGAGGACGAAATTCTTTTAAGAGGGGGAGAGTTGTAACGCCCCGAAACTCAAAAGAGCGACGGGGGACGTTTTGGGCCAGTTTTGGGTTCTGGCTGCAGGCACACGGCCTGGGACACGAGCGTTGATAACTCTAATTTTGTCCATGTTTTTATGTTATTTTTATTTAATAATTAATTAGTTTATAATTATATTTTGTAATTTTATTATTGAATTTTTCTAATTTCTTATTTCAGGGCAATCTGGGCTGTAAATTTCAATTTGGAGTGTATAGGGTTGACCAGGAGACAAAACTGGGCAAAAGCAATAATATTTCAAAAGACACGCCAGAGTCACGGGCGTGACCGACATGGTCACGGGCGTGACATCCTGGCGAGAACCCGGCGCGTGGAAGGAGCTATCTGCCACGTCAATTAAAAGTACACGCCCTAAGGTCACGGGCGTGACCATCATCACACGGGCGTGTACTCCAGGCGTGACATCCAGTGCTTTGCCCTGACTTCCAGTCAACGGCAGTTTCAATTTGCAACAAGTCACGGGCGTGACACATTTGGCACGGGCGTGACTAACCCCGTGACAGCCCGGCGTGCCGACTTAATGCTGCAGTTTCAGGCGCTGGAAGTTTTCTCAAGACACGCCCACGGTCACGGGCGTGACGTAGGGGCGTGACCCCTCCAACAACGGTCGGAGTTATTCCCGCCGTTTCTGCTTCCCGCCGTTTTTATGCAACCGTCAAGACACGCCCTAGGTCACGGGCGTGACCAAGGGGCGTGACCCGCCAATTAACGACTTTTGGCGGTTTCGCGCCAACGTTCAGAGGACTTGAAGACGACGGTTCCGAGACCGACACGCCCTAGGTCACGGGCGTGACCTAGGGGCGTGACCACCCAGCAACTTTTTCTATAAATTCCAGACAGCTTCAGATGGCTGGAGAGAGATTTTTGGGGGAGCTTAATTCTATTTTCTTTGCTATTATTCTCTGCATTTTCAATTCATAGTGTAGTCTATATTTCCAAGTAATTTTTATAATCATGTCTCTCCTCTATCTTTCTTGTAATTCTCTCATCATGATGAGTAACTAATTTTCAATTAGCACTTGATCATGATGAACTTTGTAATGGAATAAAATTCTTATTTTTGTCTCAAATTAGCAAGCATTCTATTTTCTAAACTTTGGTTTATCTTTGATTTAAATTTTCTTCGAATTCATAAGTTGCAAATTATGTTTATTCGAGCTTAGATTCGTATCCTAGATTTACCGAGAGGTTGTGGATACGAGTAGATCACTCAAGGATAAAGAGAGTTTCTTGCACCCCTCGAGAGAGGAACGCAAAATTCTTCCGTCTTGGAGTCAACTCCATTAGTGAGGTTCACCGCCTAAAGCAAGCTTAGGTCTTTCGACTGGCCGAGAGGTCTTAATCGATCTACCTAAGGTTAGTCGAGTGCGTATTCTCGAGAGAGGCGCTTCGTAGCTTTTGAACCTCCGCGGTCAAAGTTAATAATTTAGATGCTTGTGCTCTTTAATTTCGTGGATTTTATTCTAGCCCAAAGGGATTCTAGATCAAGTGCTAGCCTTTTATTCATCGAATTTCTCCTCTTAATTTAACGTTCGTTTTCGTTTGTCGCAAAACCAATTTTCTGATCGATAAAATAATAGTTCGTCCTTGTGAGTACAAATACTCAACGGTCCCCGAGTTTAAATACGATATTTCCTATACTAAATTTCGATAGGTGCACTTGCCTAATTGAGAGTTTAGTTTGGATCATTTTCAAAACTTACAAAACCTACATCAAGTTTTTGGCGTTGTTGCCGGGGACATTTTTTTTGTTGATATTTTGAAAGCAAGGCTCTATTAATTTTATCATTTTCTTTTTGTTTTAGAAATATCAAAATCAAAAAAATATATATATATATTTATTCTGTTTTATTTTGGTGTATGACCCGAGGGAATCCGTCGCCTCTTTTTGATTTGGATCCGGAAATCGAGCGAACCCTTCGGCACCGCTTACGATTTCAAGTTCCGAATTTTCAAGATACGGAATCCTTAGGCGACACTCCTAATCCTTCATTAATCCTCTCTCCGTCACCGCCTTCTTCTTCTCCTTCTTCATTTAGTTCTTCTTCCCATTCTCCTAGATCTCCATCTTCTGCTTCTTCCAATATGGGTGAGCCAAATGCGGTTGAACAAAGGACTATGTCCTATTATGCCCGTCCAAACTTGGACGAGACTCAATCTAGTATTATTCGCCCCGCTATTGCCCCCAATAATTTTGAGTTGAAGCCAAGCATCATCCAAATGGTACAACAATATGTACAATTTGATGGGCTTCAAGATGAAGATCCAAACGCGCATATTTCAAATTTCTTAGAAATATGCGATACTTTTAAAATTAATGGTGTATCCGATGATGCCATCCGGCTAAGGTTATTTCCATTTACATTACGCACTAAAGCCAAACAGTGGTTGGGTTCTCTACCGAGAGGATCCATCACAACATGGGCTCAAATGACGGAAAGATTTCTTACGAAATACTTTCTGCCGGCTAAAACGGCTAAATTGCGCAATGATATCACTTATTTCTCCCAAATTGATTCGGAAACGTTATATGATACTTGGGAGCGTTTCAAGGAATTGCTTCGTCGATGTCCTCATCATGCAATTCCGGATTGGTTACAAATCCAAACCTTCTATAACGGCATAAATTCTCAAACTAGGCAACATATTGATGCCGCCGCCGGTGGAACGCTTAATAACAAAACACCGGCGGCCGCACAAGAGCTTATAGAAGGTATGGCTTTGAATACCTATCAATGGAGTACACCTCGGTCTAAACCACCTAAACCGGCCGGGATGTATGAAATCGATACGGTTTCAAGTTTGTCTCTCCAGGTTGAGCAACTGCAAAAACAGATGAACGAGATGTCTGCTTCCTCGTCCAAATCTACCTGTGAGCCCCAATATTGGGAGCCTTCTACTATTGCCGAGCATGTAGATTACATGGGTAATCTGAATCGGCCACCTTATAATACGGGTAACAATTTTGGCAATACCTATCACCCGGGTATAAGGAATCACCCCAACTTCTCTTGGAGTAATCCGGGGAACGCGGCGCGCCCTCCGAACACAATTCCACCCGGCTATTTTCCACCGCAAGCTCCCAAAGCTCCCAATCTCGAGGAATTGTTCACTAAATATACGACTACAAATGACGCCAACATCCGGAATCTCACCGGATCTCTTCGAAGTTTGGAGACACAAATCGGGCAAATTGCTAAAATGCTCTCCGATCGTCAACAAGGAGCGCTACCGGGCAATACAGAGCCCAACCCCAAGGAGCATGCAAAAGCCATCACCCTACGGAGCGGGAAGGAGGTAACCACTTCTCCAAATCCGGTTGATACTTCTCCAATTTCGGCTGATACGGAGGTAATAATTTCTCCATCTTCTCCTTCGTCTAAGCCTTCTACTCTTAATAAACCAAAAGCTTATCAACCACCTCTTCCCTATCCATCTAGAATGCAAAAAAACCGGGTGGATGAACATCACGGTAAATTTTTGGACATGTTTAAACAAATCCAAATTAATCTACCGTTTTGTGAAATAATCGCACAAATGCCGAAATACGTCAAGTACCTCAAGGATCTTTTATCCAATAAAAAGAAACTTGAGGATATCTCCACGGTTCAATTGAATGCGGAGTGTTCGGCAGTTTTACTTAATAAATTACCTAAGAAATTACCCGATCCGGGTAGTTTCTCCATTCCCTGTTTGTTTGGTGATTTATTAGTAAAACGTGCGTTAGCCGATCTAGGCGCCTCAATCAATTTAATGCCTTATTCTTTAGTTAAGAAGTTGGGATTAGGAGAACCTAAACCCACAAGAATGTGCATTCAATTGGCGGATCGGTCTGTCAAGCTCCCTATGGGGATCATAGAGGATGTGCTTGTCAAAGTTGACAAATTTATCTTTCCGGTAGATTTCGTCATCTTTGACATCGAAGAGGACACCGAGGTCCCACTTATTCTCGGTCGCCCTTTTCTTGCCACCTCGCGCGCAATTATAGACGTTAGTAATGGGAAACTTCTCCTTAGAGTCGGAGATGAAGAAGTTACCTTTACTATTGACACGTCTATGAAAAACTCGCTCTCAAATGACGACTCATGTTATTATTTGGAGGCTTCTCTTGAAGAAGACTCTTTTCTTTTTTCTGAAAAATCTTTATCTTCTATTGATCATGATGCCGATTTAGAACATTTAGATTTAATTGCTCATGAAAATAGTGATAATCTCTCGATCACGCACGCACCTATTTTTGAACTTTTAGACATTGGTAGTGATCGTTTGAAAACTTCTTATGATGAACCTCCCGCGTTAGAACTAAAACAATTGCCTGATCATTTAGAGTATTTATTTTTAGCGGAGGATTCAAAACTTCCGGTTATTGTGTCGGCCTACTTGACCGATGAAGAAAAAATTAAATTATCTCATATTTTAAAACTTCATCGCCGCGCAATTGCGTGGAAGATCACGGATTTGAGAGGGATTAATCCCTCCTTTTACACCCATAAAAATTTTTTTAGAAGAACACGCTCACAAAACTATTCAACCTCAACGCCGGCTAAATCCTAACATGAAGGAGGTAGTCAAGGCCGAGGTCATAAAATTATTAGATGCGGGTATCATCTATCCAATTTCGGATAGCTCTTGGGTGAGCCCGGTCCAAGTGGTGCCCAAGAAAGGAGGGTTAACGGTAGTGCCTAATGATAAAAACGAGTTAGTTCCCACTCGAACCGTTACCGGATGGCGGGTGTGCATCGATTACCGTAAATTAAATGATGCAACCCGTAAAGATCATTTTCCTTTGCCGTTTATTGACCAAATACTTGAACGGCTATCCGCGCACTCATTTTATTGTTTTCTTGATGGTCTCTCGGGATATTTTCAAATCCCAATCGCACCCGAGGACCAAGAGAAAACAACCTTCACTTGTCCGTTTGGCACCTTCGCTTATCGAAGGATGCCTTTTGGTTTGTGCAACGCGCCGGCAACCTTCCAAAGGTGCATGCTAGCAATCTTTGACGAATTAGTGGAGGATATCATGGAGGTTTTCATGGACGATTTCTCCGTTTTTGGAGATTCGTTTGATTTATGTTTGGCAAACCTTTCCCGTGTACTCCAAAGATGTGAGGACACGAATCTAGTTTTAAACTGGGAGAAGTGCCATTTTATGGTACGGGAGGGTTTGGTCTTAGGCCATAAAATTTCTAGTAAGGGCATAGAGGTAGATAAAGCAAAAATTGAAACTATAGAAAAGTTACCTCCCCCTTCAAATGTTAAGGCCGTTCGTAGTTTTTTGGGGCATGCCGGTTTCTATCGCCGGTTTATTAAAGATTTTTCTAAAATAACTAAGCCTCTAACCCACTTATTAGAAAAAGACGCGCCGTTCATTTTTGACGAAAATTGTTTGCGTGCTTTTTCTCTTATTAAAGAAAAATTGATTAACGCTCCTATCATGATCGCTCTCAATTGGGAGCTTCCCTTTGAGATAATGTGCGACGCTAGTAGTTTTGCCGTTGGTGCGGTGTTAGGACAACGCATAAATAAAAACTTTCATCCTATCTATTATGCAAGCAAAACATTAACCGCCGCACAGGAAAATTACACGACCACCGAAAAAGAATTATTAGCCGTAATTTTCGCATTTGATAAATTCCGCTCATATCTCACTTTGTCTAAAATTATTGTTTTTACTGATCACTCGGCTTTGAGATATTTACTAGCAAAAACAGATGCAAAGCCGCGATTGATTAGGTGGATCTTACTACTCCAAGAATTTGATTTGGAGATTCGCGACAAGAGAGGAGCGGAGAACTTGGCGGATGACCATCTTTCGCGGTTGGAGAACCCAAATTCGGGGGAGCTCATGGAGGAGGACATTGACGACACTTTCCCCGAGGAGCGCCTTCTCGCCATTCATAAGGTAATCACCCTCCCCACTCCTTGGTTCGCCGATTTCGCAAATTATCTTGTTGCGAGATTCCTCCCGAATGGTTTTTCTTATCAAGAAAAAAAGAAATTCTTTTCTGATTTGAAAAATTATTTTTGAGAGGACCCCTTCCTTTTTCGTGTTTGTGCGGACCAAGTAGTGCGGAGGTGTGTTTATCATGAGGAAGGCGCACAAATTTTAAAGCATTGTCATGAGGGACCCGCCGGTGGGCACTATAAAGCTACTCGGACGGCTCGGAAGATACTTGAAGCGGGCTTCTATTGGCCAAGCATCTTCAAGGATGCTCACGCCCATGTAAGTCGTTGTGAACAATGTCAACGCTCAGGTAATATTTCCCGCCGCGATGAAATGTCATTAAATACATTTTTAGAAATAGAAGTTTTTGATTTGTGGGGGATCGACTTTGTTGGACCGCTACCAACATCGCATGGAAATAAATATATATTGGTAGCGGTCGACTATGTGTCACGGTGGGCGGAAGCGCAAGCCTTCCCCACTAATGACGCCCGAGTCGTGACCCAATTTCTCAAAAAACTATTTTCACGATTTGGAGCACCGCGGGCAATAGTTAGTGATAGGGACACCCACTTTTGTAACGCACAATTCGCTAAGGTTTTGTCTAAATATGGCGTTACACATAGGTTAGCCACCCCCTATCACCCTCAAACAAGTGGCCAGGTAGAAGTAGTTAACCGTGAAATCAAACGAATTTTGGAGAAAACGGTTTCTACTAATAGAAAGGATTGGTCGGTCAAGCTTGATGATGCTCTTTGGGCTTATCGGACCGCGTACAAGACAGCTATCGGTTGTACGCCGTACCGATTGGTCTATGGGAAAGCATGTCACTTACCGGTTGAGCTTGAGCACCGCGTCTTTTGGGCGCTTAAATTTTTAAATCTAGATGAAAATTTGTCCTCCGAGCTTCGGAAATTCCAAATTAACGAGCTCGATAAGTGGCGCTCCTTAGCCTATGAAAGTAATAAACTTTATAAGGAGCGCACAAAATTTTATCATGATAAAAAAATTAAGCACCCTAAAAATTTCAAACCGGGAGACCAAGTTCTCCTTTATAATTCGCGCCTCCGACTTTTTCCGGGCAAACTCAAGTCCCGATGGTCCGGCCCTTTTATTGTAAAAGAGGTATGGCCATATGGGACAGTGCTTATCTCGCACCCGGAACAAGGCGAATTTAAAGTGAATGGGCACCGGTTGAAGATATTCCTCGCCGGTGATACTACTAATGAGTATCGGGAGGAAATTAACCTCCCGAACCCATAAACGAGTGCCCCGCTTGGGTCGAGCTCAACGACCATAAACAAAACGCTTGTGGGAGGCACCTCATGCTTATCTTTTCTTCTTATTTTTTAATTTTATTTAAATTTTCGCAGGTTTGAAGGACATCTTTTTCGGCGTGACGATCGAAGGAGTTGAGCGTCAAGTCTACGCATTTCTTCAAGTCGGTAACTTTTGTTTTATTATCGTTTAGTTGAATCTTAAAAAATATATAAACAAAAATAAAATAAAAATAAATAAAAAGAAAAAAAAATCTGCTTGTACACGCCTCTGTCACGGGCGTGACCTATGGGTCACGGGCGTGATCAAGACGTGTTTAGTTCGTCGAGCGAAACCCGGGAGTGGTTTCGTCGAGCGCAGCATTCCTTTCGCCTTTCGGTACTATCACGGGCGTGACCATCATTGGTCACGGGCGTGGCTAGCCCGAAATTTCGTTCGACGAAGCGAAGTTGGAAAACTTCTCTTCATGCCCAGTCATGGCCGTGACAGTTAGTGTCACGCCCGTGACACTAACTAGTCACGGTCATGACTAGCCCGAAAAAAAAAAAAAATTTAATTCTCGTTTCAGATACACGCCCCAGGGTCACGGGCGTGACCCTGGGCCGTGTCGTCGAATCCGAGGCGTGACCCCGGGTCAACGCCTCGGATTCCTTTTAGTAATTTTTTTACGAGACACGCCCCTGGTCACGGGCGTGACCAGGGGCGTGGCCATGGAATCCAATGCCAGCGCATTGGATTCCTGCGCCGAGCACGCCTTACACGCCCAGAGTCACGGGCGTGACTTTGGGGCGTGACCAGGGAATCCGAGGCAGGAGGCCTCGGATCCTCTTTTATTTTTGTCCCGTGCTTGTCACGCCCCCTGTCACGGGCGTGACAGGGGGGCGTGACCAAGGGGCGTGACCCGCCAATTAACGACTTTTGGCGGTTTCGCGCCAACGTTCAGAGGACTTGAAGACGACGGTTCCGAGACCGACACGCCCTAGGTCACGGGCGTGACCTAGGGGCGTGACCACCCAGCAACTTTTTCTATAAATTCCAGACAGCTTCAGATGGCTGGAGAGAGATTTTTGGGGGAGCTTAATTCTATTTTCTTTGCTGTTATTCTCTGCATTTTCAATTCATAGTGTAGTCTATATTTCCAAGTAATTTTTATAATCATGTCTCTTGTAACACCCCCATCCGTCACATGGCATATAACAGAAGGTCCAGCTGGAACCCGACGCCATATACCACAGACAGTCGGAAGGGTTACTAAATGAATAAATCAAACCATCTAATTAAGACTACTCGTCCTAATCACAGAGCATTCTAGCGGAAGATTTTTAAAGTTGAAGAACCCAAAGTTAAATCCATCAAATATGAATGTCCACATTTACAACTACAAGAACGAACCCCAAATACACTGAAATAGGTACATGGTCTTATGGCCTTACAAATGTTCATAAATATAACGTGTCTTACATACATCGGCTCGCAGGCCGGCCACACATGAGAAATGTAAAAACAACTATTCTACGGCCTTCTAGGGCCAGCACAGCAACATGGGCTCCAGCCCGCTATTTGGCGCTCGGCTCCGCAGCACCTGCAAGCACATACCACCGCACGGTGGCAAATAAAGCAACGGTCAGCTAAAAGCCGACCAAATTATAACGACCTCGCCCCTTACTCGGGACGGCGGTGCTCTTTCCCTGCAAAGCATTAGCCAACAATATATATATATAGCGCAATTATAATTCGCCACAGGTGTAGGCTCGCACGGCCAAACACCCCGTGCACTCAGGGCACATTCATGGTGGACCCTGACCCATCAGTGCATCCACCACCACCCCCAGGATGGCAACAACATGTGAGCATTTAGCCTTTCTGACCACCGTCTAAGGCTCCGACTATGCCAACGGCCAGTCCCCGTCTTCGGGTCTCTCGCACCGAACCACATAGCCTAGGTCCAATTCCACTTGCCCGTTGCTCACGCCGCATGTCCAATTTAAGGAACTTTGCGCGGGCCAAGCTTCTCTCGGATCCCAAATTTTCCAAAACAGTCTCATAACCCAGTTATGATCAAGGCCGGTTCCCAGACCGCCAAGTTAGCAGAACACGTTTCCGCTCAATTTTCCGGGTGCGCCTTGAAGCTAACCTTCAAGGATCCCTGCTGCAATCTACCGCGTGGAAACCCGAAAAATCCAAAGCACGGAGTCTTCTCCGGCAAAACCATATCAAATGCAACATCACCGATCCAGACAAAACACGTCCGGGTAGGCTTCACACACAATGCCTATGCCCGTACTTACGATTCCGGGCTCTACATGCAACACAAGGGGGACTATTCCCGTCAACCCCAAGGAACACCACGCACTCACCGCATACTCGCGGGAGCGGGATTCCCTATGCAGAAAGAAAGAGATTCAAGCGCTCGAGTTGAGAATCGTTACCCTTGTAGTCCGTTTTGGCGCCATGGAAAAAACTACGCGGTTAGAACTCTTCGCAATGACCTTCCCTCCACGGATCCGCTCTCCGATTTCGAAATGGCGCTCCGATGCTCCGCCGGCGGCCGGAAACCTCCTTCTTCTTCCTCTCCTCTCTCACTTTGGAAGGGAAGAACTTTGGAGAGAAAAATGAGGGAATAACTTCCTATTCCCGGCCTTAACAGAGCAGGATCTCATCTGGGCCATTGGATCCTAATTAAAGAAAACGAATGGCTCGGATCTGCACAAAATTCCCCTGACCTGGGCCGCACACGGCTTGGCACACGGCCGTGTCCAAGGCCGTGTGCCTCGATCCAGGCACGATCGTCGAACTGAAAAACGCACACGGGCCAAGACACGCCCGTGTCTGACCTGACACGCCCGTGTCGGGTTCCTCGACACGCCCGTGTTCGAGGGCGTGTCACGCATAACCGCCACGGCAACGGACACGACCCCTCAGGACACGGGTCTGGACACGGGTTGGCACACGCCCGTGTCAGATGACACGCCCGTGTCATCCGGCCGTGTTCCTGGCCGTGTCCTTCTCGGGTTGGAAACGGCCAAAAATCACCAGCCAGACACGGCCTTGGACACGCCCGTGTCCTAGGCCGTGTACCCCTACAGGCACCAAAAACTCTTTTTCCCGCGACCGACTCGCACACAAAATTCGGGGCGTTACAAATCTCCCCCACTTAAGGAATTTCGTCCCGAAATTAAACAAAGGTACACAAAAGTTAAATGATACCTGAGTGGAATAACTCGGGGTATTCCTCCAACATAGCTTGCTCTCGCTCCCAAGAAAGCTCCTCACGTCCGCAATTATCCCAACGGACTTTAACCATTCTGACCTCCTTGTTGCGGAGTCGTTTGACTGCAACATCTTCAATTCGTACTGGTCTGACCCTTGTTGTTAACTCATAATCAACCGGTACCTGATCGTCTGCAATGATCTGCGAAGCCTCCTGAACTGCCTTACGCAACACTGATACGTGGAATACATCATGCAACCCACTCAACTCCGTCGACAGCTTTAATCTATACGCCGCCTCGCCAACACGCTCCAGAATCTCAAATGGTCCAAGGTATCTCGGACTCAGCTTCTTCAAGCGTCGAACCCGCGATACACCCTTGAACGGCTTGATTTTTAAATACACCATGTCGCCAACGTTGAACTCTACATTTCTATGTTTGGCATTGTAGTACTTTGACTGTCTATCCTGAGCAATCTTCAGCCTTTCCTGAATTGTCCGTATCATTGAAGTGGCATCTTCCACCGCTTGACGTTTATACAACTTTGATTCGCCTGCCTCCAACCAAGACAACGGCGTACGGCACTTCCTCCATACAAAGCTTCAAAAGGCGTCATTCCAATGCTTGCCTGAAAGCTATTGTTGTACGCAAACTCCACCATGTACAGGTGATCCTCCCAATGCTTCCCGAAATCTAGGACGCACATGCGAAGCATGTCCTCCATAGTTCTGTTGACTCTCTCGGTTTGGCCATCTGTCTGCGGGTGAAAGGCTGTGCTGAACTTTAGCTTAGTACCCAACAGACCATGCACCAACCTCCAGTCATTTGACGTGAAGCGTCCATCACGATCACTAACAATACTGCGAGGCACACCATGCAGTCGTACAATATTATCCACGTAGAATTTGGCTAACTTTTCCACTGGATCCTCCTTTCTCACTGGGATAAAGTGCGACACCTTTGTCAATCTATCAACAACCACCCAAATGGCGTCATTTCCTTTCTGCGACTTCGGCAAACCGTGCACAAAATCCATAGATATGTCGTCAAACTTCCATTCTGGGATAGGAAGTGATTTCAAGAAACCTCCGGGCTTCTGGCATTCCGCCTTCACTAATGCACAAGTACGGCACTTGGCCACATAAAGCGCCACATCCTTCTTCAAACCCGGCCACCAGAATAATTTCTTCATGTCTCTATACATCTTCGTGCTTCCCGGGTGGATTGAGTATTTGGTATGATGAGCCTCATACATCAACTCCTCCCGAATATTATCCGCACTAGGAACGCATAGACGACCGTCCTTCCTTAGCAACCCATCTTCAACCACAAACTGGGAATTTGACCCATCCAAAGATCCATCTAGGATTTGCTTCATGCTGCTATCCTGAACCAAAGCCCGCCGAACTCTATCCGCTAGGTCACACTGCACCTCTGTCCAAAACAGTTTCGCCTCGGCACTAGACTGCTTGTCAACGCAAGATATCTCCAATGCCTCCAACTCTTGGACCAATCTCTTATCATGCACTGATAACCAGTTGGCTTGTGCGGGAATCTTACGACTCAACGCATCCGCCACTACATTTCCCTTCCCAGGCACATAGTGTATCTTGAAGGTGTAGTCCCCTAAGAACTCCATCCACCTCCTCTGCCTCATGTTCAGATCTTTTTGGTCCAATAGGTACTTCAAACTCTTATGATCGGTGTAAATATCTACCTTCACACCGTACAGATAGTGCCTCCAAAGCTTTAGAGCAAAAATCACGGCCGCTAACTCTAAGTCGTGGACCGGATAATTCCTCTCGTGAACCTTCAATTGTCGTGAACCATAAGCTATCACTCTCCCATGCTGTAGCAGAACACAGCCCAAACCACTGCCTGAAGCATCACTATAAATCTCGAACCCTTCGGTACCACTTGGCGAACATAAAATAGGCGCCGTGGTTAACCGCCTCTTCAACTCTACAAACGCCTGTTCGCACTCCGAAGACCACACAAACTTCTGATCCTTCCTTGTCAACGTCGTGAGTGGTAGTGCTATCCGCGAGAAGTTCTCTACGAAGCGCCTGTAGTAACCAGCAAGCCCCAGAAAACTCCGGACCTCTGCCACTGTAGTCAAAGTAGGCCACTCCCGTATCGCCACTATCTTCGCCGGATCCACAGCTATTCCTTCTCCACTGACAACATGACCAAGGAACGCTATCGAGGATAACCAGAACTCACACTTGGAGAACTTTGCATACAACTGACTTTTCCTCAATGTCTCCAACACCATGTGTAAATGCTTGTAATGATCCTCCTCGCACCGCGAATACACCAGGATATCATCGATGAATACTATCACAAACTGATCCAAGTATTCTCTGAACGTCCTATTCATCAGATCCATAAACACGGATGGAGCATTCGTCAACCCAAACGGCATGACTGTGAACTCAAAATGCCCAAACCGCGTACTGAATGCTGTCTTTGGAATGTCGCTCTCCCTTATCCTCAACTGATAATAACCGGACTTCAAATCTAACTTCGAATATACAGTTGACCCAACCAACTGATCAAATAGATCGTCAATCCTCGGGATTGGATATTTGTTCTTCTCCGTAAGTTTGTTCAATTCCCGATAATCGATACAAAGCCGCAAGCTCCCATCTTTCTTCTTAACAAAGAGAACTGGTGCGCTCCAAGGCGACGAACTTGGACGCACATAACCTTGCTCTAGCAACTCCTGCAGTTGCACCTTCAACTCTGCCATTTCTCTCGGGGCTATCCGATAGGGGAGCGTGACACCGGTTTGGCACCCGGTACCAGCTCTATAGTAAAGTCTATCTCCCGCTGAGGAGGGGCTCCTGGGAGATCATCTGGAAACACATCAGGATACTCGGACACAACTGGGATGTTGCCCACACTAGGTTTAGGCGTCGAAGTCTGCACTAGAGTGACATACAGTTCTGCCCCAGACCGAACTGCCTTAAACGCCTGAAGGGCCGATATCAGAACTTTCCCTGACCCCTTCATGCCCGCAAAAGTAGCCTCTACACCAGTGTCCAGACCCAACTTGACTTCTTTACGGTTGCAATCAATACATGCACTCTGCTCCGAGAGCCAATCCATACCGAAAATTACGTCGAACTCCACTAATGGTAGAACCAACGCCCGCAAATCAAACTCCCGGTCTCCAATCTAAATCTTCACAACACAAATCATATCCGCACGCATTGAGCACCCATTAGGCAACAACACATCCAACTTGTTTTCTGCCATCGAGAACGGAACTCCGATGCGCGATATAAACTTTTCAGACAAGAAGGAATGTGATGCCCCCGTATCAAAAAGGGCTCTCGCCGGAAACCCAAAGATTAACACAAAGCCTAGCATTAACAAACGTAAGCTAACAAATACGAAGGTAACAACTATAAAAGTTAAACCACTATAATTTAACTCATACCTGTCACTACGTCTGCTTGCTTTATGGCCTCCTGTAGACCAAGGTTGTAGACTCTAGGCTGGGCTGGAGCATGATGGGATGCGGTTGACTCCACCGCCTTCCCTTTCTCCTCATAAGTCGCTCCAGGTCTCCTCTCGGACTTTGGACGTCCGCTCCAACACTCCCGAGCAAAATGCCCCGTCTTCCCGCAGTTGTAGCAAGCTCCGGGGACTCGACTTGTAGTTGCCCCCGATGCATCAGCCGAAGGGGCTGAGTTTGAAGTCCTCCGCTTCTTGTTCCATCTGCGGAAACCTGTCTTGTGACTTGGCACCTTGAACTCGGTCTTCTTTTCTCCTGGGTCCCTCTTCTCTTGAACTTTCTTCGCGACCTTTTCCAACGATCGGGCCGAATTGACCAAGGCTAGGAAGCCCTGCGCCTTAGGCCCAGCAAGGAGTAACTGTAAATCGCCACGAAGACCCTCATAGAATCGGTTGGTCTTCCTCTCTTCTTCAGAAAACATAGCACCAGCATAACGACCCAACCGTGTGAACTCATGCAGATATTCGTCCACGCTTCTGGATCCCTGAGTCAACCCAAGAAATTGATTCTCCATCTCCAACCTCTGAGCAGAAGGTACAAATCTGGCTAGGAACAATCTTGAAAATTCTTCTATCGGCACATCCGCAAGTTGCCTTCCCACTAGAAGATGAAACTCCAACTCGTCCCACCACAGCCTCGCCTCACCTTCCAAAAGAAAAGTCGCTATGGTGGTCTTCTGCCACTCCTCAGTCATTGTGGCCGTCAACACCCTCTTTATGGAAGAGAGCCAGTCCTCAGCTTGAGTTGGTGTTCCAACCCCATTAAACCTCGGAGGATTAAAGCCCATCACATGCTTTAGCTGCCTCTCCGTAGTTCTCCTCGGCTCTACTAACTCAACTGCTGCGCGTTCAACCACTCTCGGCTCTGCCGCCCTAACCGGTTCTTGCTCATCCGCAGGAGGTGCGCGATGCATTTGCCCCGCAGGTTGGGCATTTATCATTGCGAACACGGCTTCAGCCACCATCCTGATGGTTTCCGCTGAAGGAGGTGTAGCAGGCACGTCCCTTAGTGCACTACTTTCCGCTGATTGCGGACGCTCTGACTGACCAGCACCGCTCCTAGCTTCCTATAATAGCAAAGACACACGATTAGACAACAAACAAATTGCTAAAAGCAATCATTGGAACACTCAGGTTCCACAAAACAAGTGTATTTTCATTCCTAAGTGGACATTCATGGGTTCTTTTTAATGTGAAAGATATGGTACCTAAACACCTAGAGGGGGGGGTGAATAGGTGACCTAATCCTTTTCTAACTTTTGTTTGGCAGTCAACAGTTTATAACACAGATTTCTGAATAAGTTATCACAGCACACAGCAATTCTCAACACAGTACAATCACAGCACAGAATACACAAGATTTTATAGTGGTTCCCCAATCTTTGGGTACATCCACTTTCCCCCTTCGCCTATCTAGCAGTGTACTAGATTCGGCCAAACTTCTCCACTAACTCAGAACCAAACTAGGTTCCTACCTCAGGCCCAAAGCCTTACACTCAGCCAAAAGGCCTACACTCAGCCACCCAGGCCTACACTCAGCCAATTAAAGGCCTACACTCAGAGTTCTTCAACTCCTACACTCAGGCACCAAGCCCTACCCTCAGCCTTTATAAAATAGGCTTACAATCACTCAGATCCTATGGATCTTACAAGTTTAAAATAGAAATTACAAATGCTAACTCTACAACTCAGAAAGGATGAGAGGAGTTGAGAGCTTCTTGAAGAGTTCTTGGAAGAACTCAGCTTGATCCAAACTGACTTAGCTTTCTTCAAAGCTTCTTGAGTAGAACTGAATTAGTCTGAATCTTCTGCAGTTGATCCTTGATCTCTGCTTCTTGAAATCCAGATGACTCTGAATTGTTCTTCTCAGCCTTAGTTCCAAAGACTGAATCCTTAGTTGGAGCTCTCTCTCTCCAACTTCTTAGATCTGCAGTTGGACTGCCTGATCTTCTTGTGTTGATCCTCAGTGTATCACTTCTTGATTTAATCTGATCAACCACTTCAGTTATTCTCACAACATGTAATGATAATGAACAACCTTCTATCTGTTCTTCTGTAAACTATGGGTGCCTATTTATAGGCTTCCTTCATGGTAACCGGCTGATCCGGTTTATAACAGACTTTTGACTTCTCTGACAGTTGCTATAGACCGGCTGGATTGGCAGCTGTCATGTCAACCAGTTACTTCTTGAAATTCTCTAACTGTCAGTTAGTGTCGAGACTTTCTGTTCTTAAGTGTCGACACTTATAGACCAAGTGTCGACACATGTTGTGTAAGTGTCGACACAAGTCTACAAGGTGTCGACACAATTCCTTGTATGTCTCGACACAGTTTCTTCTGCATGTGTCGACACTGAAATTGAGTGTCGACACAAGTACTTGTACTTCATCCTTTAACTGTATTCTTCTAAGTGTCGACACATCTCCTTTGTGTCGACACATCTTCATGTGTTGAAACTGTCAAGTGTCGACACTGATTCTTGGTGTCGACACAAGTCTTCATTCTTGATTCTTCAGCTGAGTGTCGACACATTCCCTTAGTGTCGACACTTATACTTAGAATATTTTACAAATTTTCTGTTCTTTGCTAAGTGTCGACACAGCTCCTTGTGTCGACACTTTCTTCAAGTGTAGAGTCTTCAACTAAGTGTCGACACATTGTGCTGAGTGTCGACACTTTCTTCAAGTGTTGACTCTTCTGATTTTGTGTCGACACATTGTGCTGAGTGTCGACACATTCATCAAATACTGAGTCTTTAGCCAAGTGTCGACACATTGTGTTGAGTGTCGACACTTTCTTCCAGTGCTGAGTCTTCTGCATAGTGTCGACACACTGTGTTGAGTGTCGACACTTGTACTTGGAATCTGTAGACTTCTGCTGAGTGTCGACACTCACTTCAAGTGTCGACACTTGTACTTGGAATCTGTAGACTTCTGCTGAGTGTCGACACTCACTTCAAGTGTCGACACTTTCTGGTGTAGACACAGCTCTTCTGGGTGTCGACACTTCTGCTAAGTGTCGACACAGCTTTTCTGCATTCTTCTACACTGAGTGTCGACACAGCGCCAAGTGTCGACACTTTCTGACTGGTGTCGACACTTCTTCCCAGGTGTCGACACAATGACTCCAAGTGTCGACACTGCATGTCTGGGTGTCGACACAAGCTTTCTCAAGTGTCGACACTTTGCCTCTGGGTGTCGACACATGGACTTAGAAATTTTCAGCTTCAGTCCAGTGTATATCTAACCTGCACAAGTAACTCAAACAAACATCAAATACATTCTGATGTATATCATTGAGTTAGGTGAGGCTTCTTCAAATCAGGTACATTTGACCAATGTACCCAACAATCTCCCCCTATTTGGAGAAGTCATAACCCTTAGTCAATGATATACACCACTCATAATTTAAAAATTACAAAATGATGTAAAACATATAAATGACAACAGGGTAAACTTGAACATGTAGTAAAGCACACATGTATACTTATTAAACATTGCAGAACAATTAAGAAACACACATATTTCAGAACATTCATACTATATTTATCATATACTGTTCCAATAATGTTTCTTATACATTTTCAATGAAGTATTACAATGTTTATCATTTAACAAATTACAATAAGCATCAAGTTAATTCCTAATCTAGTGCTGATCAGGTTCTTTGATAACAATCCCTTTTCCAGCTTTAACTTGAGCTTTCACAGCAGCAGCAGCAGCAGGCTCAGCTTCAGCAGTCTTCTTCCCTTTTAGATCTTTCTTCTTCTGTTCTTCAGCCTTGATCTTTTGCCTTTCAAAATAATGATAAGGCTTAGGAAAGTACTTGCTAGGCTCCACAGCTGTGGGAGGTAGCTTTCCTAACTTGGCCTTCCTTCTATGTTGGACAATGGCTTCTTGCCTACTTTCATGCTTTCTCCATTCAGCCTCTGAGAACCACTTGTTCCTCTCATGGGCATTGTCCTTGGCTGCTTTCCAGGCTGTGAGAATTATGTTCCTAGAAGTAGGGCTCCATTGTTCAAAATCTGGCTTTTGCTCAGCAATTTCCCTAAACTTCTTCTTTGACAGCCTAGTTTCTTCTTCCTTGTCCAAAGCCTCTTGCATTGCAGCTGTGATAGGTTGAACAACCTTTTCCAAAATAACATTTGGCTTGCCAGCAAGTGGACTATACATAGTGCTTATATCTGCATGAATCATTTCAAAGTCTGGAGGTGGATAGATTACATCAGCCACTGCTTGTTGCTCACCTCCAAGATATGTTCCTTGAATACCAGATTCAGCCACTTCATTGTCATCACACAGGGGAGGATATCCAAGTGTAGCCCTTATAGAATTTGAAATCCATTTTGCATGCTCAGAACTGGCCTTGACTAACACTCTCTCCCCCTTTATGACTTCTTGAGCCATATGATCCCTTACATCATCTTTCTGAAATCTGATTTGGCTATCCAAATATCTTATGCCCTCTTTAAAGAAAGGTCTAAGCTTTGTAAGCTGTTCTGATATGACCTTCTGGGAATCTGTTATGGCATTCTTTACAGCAGCAAGCTCTGCTTGAAATAGCTTATCAAAATCAGCTTTGGCAGCAGCAGATGAAGTTGAAGGTTCATCTGACTTATTCTTGATTTCAGTGACTATTGCATTGTGAGATGCAGTCAAGTTATCATTCATCCTCAACTGATTCTCTAGCACATAGCCTTGTTTGACTGCTATATCATCCACTTTCTCTTTAATTGTTTCTTGATGTTTAGCCAGATATACCACAGCATGAGCCCCCTTTGTAAAACAATCAGTCATCTCCTTTTTATTAAGGTTCATTTCAAACCTTATGGACTTGATTTCCTGGCCCAGATCAGATTGTAGAGCTTTGTGTCCTTCATCCACATATGTTTCCAAAGCCTTTCTTTGTTCATCCATCTTGATTTGCAAGGCAAGCAATAGAGCACTGTAATCAGTGGATGGTGATTGTTGAACTAAGGAATGCTGAGCAACTGTTTGTAGAGCCTTCTTATAGCTCTGGCTCCTTCTCTTAAATACAAAGAACTTCTTTTTCTGAGCTTGCTCAGCTTCATCATCTTCAGATTCAGATGTACTTGCTATATCCACCCTATCCTTAGGGCTGGATGGTTTTTCAGTATGCACATCTTGTGCCTTCTCAGTATCTAGCCTTATAGGCTCTTCTTGAATATCCAAAGTCTCCCCCTCAGCAACAGCATCCTTCACTGCATCAGCAGCAGTCTTTTCCATATCAAAATCTTCTTGATCTAAGTTCAAAAAGAGATCTTCCATTGTATATTCTGCTGGAGACTGTGCAGGAGATGTACTTGGTTCTTCTACCACTGTATCAGGTATCACAACAGATGTGTCTGGAAGAACAACATCTGGTTCTTGGTTTGCTGGCTGAGTTGGCTGAGGGACATCAGACAATTCAGAATCTATTACAGAAAAATCTAATGTATTAAGGTCAGTAAGTACCTCTTGAATGAGGAGGGTGGCTTGTTCACTCTCCAGTGTAGATGGTTGTGCTACACCTGGAAGCTCCCCCTGAATGTCAGCTGCCTCCTGAGGAGCAGGTGTCTTCTCTGCAGTCACATCAACTGGACTTTCAGGAGTGAAGACCACATGTTCTTCACTGCCTGAGCTGCTGGAGGTCTCTTGAGGCACAGCAGCTGTCTTCCTCTTCTTCCTGGGAGGAGAGTCTCTCTTAGAAGCTTGTTTCTCAGGGGTGGCCAAGTCCTTTGACACCAGCACCCTTTCCCATCTTGAGAATATCCTGGAGTCCATTCTCCTCATATGATTGATCTTTGTTCCTGCTGCAGAGCTCATTACCTCTGGAATTGATCCAGCCAGGTAGAGACTTATTATCCTGCCCAGATTGGGCTTCTTCAGGCTTTCTTTAACTTTCTCATAAACCACCATTGACCAATCTGTCTTCAGAGTGAAGATGATCCTGGTCATGATTTCAAACATGGAGGCAGACACCCTGTCATGCCCTCCTGGTTTGCACAGGATTACCTTGCCCACTACTTCAGACAAGAACTTGCCTTGATTGTTCATCCCCTTCCTGTTGAAGACTGATCCCACCTTCATTTTTGGATCCAGGCCACACCAAGTAAGAGCTTCCCTGGTCTTAGGAAGCAGTTACCTCCTCTTCTTCTTGAATCTTAGGTAGCTGAAGTACCTTTCTTAAAGACTTGGGGGATAGTTTGACTTTGGTGCCATGCACCCTGGACTTAATCCTGAATCCAGAGTCGTCCACAGTTGCTCCAGTAAGAAATTCAATCACTTCTTTCTTCCATATCTTGGTTGGTTCTGAAACCAAGTATTCCAGTCCTGAATCGCTGACTAGGGTAATTACTGATTTGAATTCTTGATCGCTGTCGTCAAATGCGCCTCGCACGAGCTCATACCCTTCGTTAACATTCTCTTCCAGCTTGGGAGCCATTAGGGTTTTGAGAATTAGTCTTGAGATAAGAGAAATGTCGACACAAGAGTTTAGGTCTCGAAACTTTGAAAGCGTGTCGACAAACACAAACAGAACCCTATTTATACCTTTCTTGTTTGAAGACGAACAGGCGGGATGAATTTCTAATGATGTGTCGACACTGTCAATAAGTGTCGACACTTACTTATAATGTCTCGACACTCATGTGTCGACACAAATTTAGTCAACAGATTTTATGTGTCGACACTTGGTTAAGTGTCGACACCACTATACTCGACATGTGTCGAGACTTTACTTAGAAAAATTCTGAGTAAAACTTAAGTGTCGACACTTTATTGGATGTGTCGACACCTACTCGACATGTGTCGACACTAACATTCTGAAGTGTCGACACAAACTTCCTAGATGTGTCGACACCATTTTCCTGAAGTGTCGACACTTACTATTCTGTGTCGACATAGACTTGTCTATGTGTCGACACCTTTTTACTTAGCCAATTTTTGTTCTGTATACTTAGTCTAAGTTTATCATACCTAGTTCAATTTTGAACCTATTAAACTTAGCTTCTTCTAAGGGCTTAGTGAACATATCAGCTATCTGATTATCTGTTTTAACATATTCAAGTGCAATATCATTTCTTTCTACATGCTCCCTAAGAAAGTGATATTTAATCTCAATATGTTTAGTTCTACTATGTGAACAGGATTATTAGCTATGGAAATAGCACTAGTAGAATCACAATAAAGTGGAGTTCTACTTACCTGACATCCATAGTCTTCTAGCTGATGTTGAATCCACAGAAGTTGAGCACAGCAACTTCCTGCAGCTACATATTCTGACTCAGCTGTGGAGATGGCCACACTGGTTTGCTTCTTACTACTCCATGAAATGAGTCTTCCACCTAGGAATTGACAGGATCCAGTAGTGCTCTTTCTATCTTCTTTGCATCCTGCAAAGTCTGCATCTGAATAACCTGTTAGATCAAAATCTCCATTCCTAGGGTACCAGAGGCCTAGATAAGGTGTGCCCTTTAGATATCTCAAGATTCTCTTGACTGCAGTCAAGTGAGACTCTTTAGGGCAGGCTTGATACCTGGCACAAACACATGTAGCATACATAATGTCAGGTCTACTTGCAGTCAAGTAAAGTAGGGAGCCAACTATCCCTCTATACAAGGTTTCATCCACAGGTTTCCCTGCATCATCCTTGCTTAGAGACATACTTGACCCCATAGGAGTCTTCATGGTACTGGAGGAATCCATACCATATTTCCTTATGAGTTCTAGGGTGAACTTAGACTGACATATGGATAATCCACTTTCAGTCTGTTTAACTTGGAGACCCAAGAAAAACTTCAGCTCTCCCATACTACTCATTTCAAATTGACTCTGCATAAGCTTTGCAAACTTTTTGCAAAGGCTACTTTCAGTAGACCCAAATATAATGTCATCTACATATATTTGGACAAGTATTACTTTGCCTCTAGATTCCCTAAGGAATAGAGTCTTATCTATTTTCCCCCTTGTGAACTTGTTCTCAATGAGGAAACTAGATAGGGTTTCATACCAAGCTCTAGGAGCTTGCTTTAACCCATACAATGCTTTCCTAAGTCTATAGACATAATGTGGAAGAGTAGGATCAACAAAACCTGAAGGCTGCTCCACATATACTTCTTCTTTTAAATTACCATTAAGGAATGCTGACTTCACATCCATTTGGTATACTTTGAATCCTTGGTAGGTTGCATAGGCCAAGAACATCCTGATGGCTTCCAGTCTGGCTACTGGAGCAAAGGTTTGATCAAAATCAATACCTTCTTCTTGCCTATATCCTTTTGCAACCAATCTTGCCTTATTCTTAATGATGACTCCTTGTTCATCTAACTTGTTTCTGTAGATCCACTTTGTTCCTATCACATTGTGATCTTTAGGCTTAGGAACTAAGTCCCAAACCTTGCACCTCTTGAACTGGTTTAGCTCTTCCTGCATAGCTTCAGTCCACTGTGGATCTTGTATTGCTTCTTCAAATTTCTTTGGTTCTATTTGAGACAGAAAACTTGAATATACTGCAGCATTCTGATTTCTGCTCCTTGTCTGAACACCTTGTCTTGGATCTCCAATGATCAGCTCCACTGGATGATCTCTTAGATGCCTGTTGGCTGGAGGCATCCTTACTTCTGGTTGTACTTCTTCAGCATCTTCATCATGCTGAGTTCCTTGAACTTCTTCAGCTCCTGGTACATGTAGTTCTCCCCCTGGACATAAGCCATCTTCTTCTACTTGCTGTCTTGCAGCAGGTACATCTTCTATGGTTAGCTTGTCCATCTTCTTAGAAAGACCTGTGGGGCTGCACACACTACTAGACAACTCATTGTTAATAAGAAGTGTCTCATCAAAAACTACATGCACAGACTCCTCTACAACTTGTGTAGTCAAGTTGTAGACTCTATAAGACTTACTATTACTGCTGTACCCAACAAACACTCCCTCTTGGGATTTGGCAGCAAACTTAGTTAAGTAAGTCTTCCCATTGTTAAGTATGAAGCATTTACAACCAAAAATCCTGAAATAGGATAGATTTGGTTTCCTGCCTTTCACTACTTCATAGGGGGTCTTGTTTAACCTTTTAGTGATGGTAGCCCTATTTATCACATGGCATGCAGTGTTTACTGCTTCAGCCCAGAAATATTCTGGCAGTGATGAATCACTTAATAGAGTTCTACCAGCCTCTATCAAGGTTCTATTTTTCCTTTCAGCAATGCCATTTTGCTGAGGTGTTCTAGGTGAAGAGAATTCTTGAAATATCCCATAGTCTTCACATAATTTTGTCATGCTTTCAGATTGAAACTCTGTACCATGGTCACTTCTAATTTTGACCACTGTACAGTTCAATTCATTCTGAATTTGCTTAACAAAACTGTGGAAGACACTAGGTGTTTCAGATTTCTGCTTTAAGAAGAACACCCAGGAAAACCTTGAGTAGTCATCAACAACTACAAAGGTGTAGACCTTCCTACCTAAGCTGTGAACTGGCATTGGACCAAATAGATCCATATGCAAGAGGTATAAACACCTCACAGCATCCTTGTTGTCAATGCTTCTAAAGGTGGATTTAGTCTGCTTGCCCTTTTGACAAGCTGAGCAAATGCCATCTTTGACACACTTAACTTGAGGACCATTCCTCACTAACTCTTTACTAAAGAGTTTGCCAATAGTCTTGTAATTAAGATGAGCAAGCCTCTTGTGCCACTTGACACATTGAGAGACTGTCTCATCAGCTACAAGACAAACTGGAGAACTATTGTTCTCAACCATAATGTCTAAACAATAGACATTTCTCTTCCTATAACCTGTCAAAATGATCTTTTGATCACTTGACCTCTTGATATGACAACCATTTTTAACAAATGAGATGTCATACCCTACATCACTTAATTGACTTATACTAATGAGGTTATGTTTCAAACCTTTAACATAAGCCACTTGAGTAATGGTAACAAGGTTAGAAGAAATGTTACCAAACCCTTTGATGATTCCTTTTTCAGAACCACCAAAGGTCACCTTTGGACCATTTTTGATAGGGATGTAGTCTTCAGTAGTCCCCTAGTTCCAGTCATGTGTCTGGAACATCCACTATCCAAGTACCATGTAGGGGTATGGCCACTTGGATTCTCCTGCAAAACAAATTAATGAACCTTAGAACCCAAAGTAAACTTGGGTCCTTGGTGATTGTTAGTTTGCAAATTGACATAGCTACCTGCTGTCTTTCCAACAGGTAACTTGCTACTCAACTTGGCACTGGCATTGTGCCAACAATCCAAAGCAAAGTGGCCAACCTTGCCACAGCACCAACATTCAAATTTGTTGTACCTTTGCTTAGGTTCTGACTTAGCTGTCTTAACTACAGCAGTCTTGTTGAATGTTGGGGCTTTGCCCTTGGACTTGGACTGATCCTGAACAGTCCTAGCTGGAATAACAAAACCCAGTCCAGTCTTTCCTTTATGATGAACAAAATCATCAATCAAGGGTAGCACTGATTTAGGTTTTGAATACCTAGCTGCTAGCTCTTTCTCCTTCTGAAGATTAATCTCCAGTTTCTTAATTTGATCATTCTTAAATGTAATAGTACCCCATCTGAATCACAGTACTTGTTTTCAGCCTGGCCACTTCATTCATTTTTTGATTCCATAATTCTTCTCATAATCTATTGCAGCTGCCTTGAGATCAGCAATTTCCTTGGCCAAATTTTGGCTAGGGTCTTGCTTTTCTTATAGGCTTGCAATAGTACTTGATATTCATCTAGGAGTTGATGAATATCCCCTCAGACTCAGATATATTCTCATCACTTGATGAAGAATAATCTGACTCTGAACTAGAACTGGAATCAGAACTTTGAGTTAACCTTGTACCTGACTGGGTCCTGGCTGCTCCAGGTTTTTGGTACTTTCAGTCAAAGCCATCAGTCCTTGGCTTTGACAGTCTTCTTGCTCATAGATAGATTCCATGATCTGCATAAACTCTTCTCTTCTTCTTCTAGCATATTTTCTCCATCTTCCTCCCTTTGTTTCCTTTCCTCTTTCCCTTTTTGTTTGAAGTCTTTTCTTTCTTCACTCTCTGCCTTCCTTCTTTCACTCTTCTTACTTCTTCCTTCTCATCCAATCTCCTATCACCTCTTCCTCCTTACCATCTCTTTCTTTCCTTTCCTTTCTTCCTCTCTCTTTTTCCTATTTGAACTTCTTTCCTAAGATCTCATCCTCCACTTTCCTCTTCCTCTTCCTT